>JBAMNC010000483.1:0-284266 GCA_037902135.1 Cetoscarus ocellatus | reverse complement strand
ATAACAAACCGGGGACCCCTCTATCACTTAAGGTTGTTAAAGGGTTAGTTTGGGTTTTTTCTAAGTGGGGTTGTATGACATTTTGAACATATCAACTTACACTTATTACCTCTAGCAAGGAGGTCATGTTTTTGCCGGTGGTTGTTTGTTTGTTTGTTAAAGGGAAATTTCATTAACTTTGGAGTTAGGTTGTATCAGGTGCTTGAATATAGTTAATGAAGTGGCTGAAAGGGTTCCCAGCTTCCAAAAGTCAAACTACCCCTTTAAGGGAAATTGTGAAAGCAGCTCTGTGTAAAGAAAAGACAGTCATTTTTAACCTAGTAAGGGGGCTGGTTGACCCTGTTGCTAAGTATGATCCTATTCTTTCAAAACCTGTGATAAGTTGACCAAAAAAACCTTAATTTCCTGACAGTGGGAATAAAATTACTCTGAAATTTCAGTTAATCATCAAATTTTCCAGACATAATTAAATTCAGAACAATATTGTATTTGATTAACAACTCAGTTTAACAAATTAAAACCAAAGCTGTAAAAGTATAGAGCCTGCTGAATGTTTGAAAAGGAGTTCTAATTTGCACTGTTGCCTCTTCTAATGCAGGCCGTCTGAAGTTTAATCTGATAAATGGTAAATAGACTTAAGCTTATAAAGTGTTTTTCTAGTCTCAAAGCAGCTTACATCTACCCTGGTACACCCATTCACTCTCGCATTCCCTTACTGACACAGCATCGGTAGCAACTTGGGGTTAAGTGTCTTGTGACAGCCAGAGCAGGGATTGTGCCTTCAACCTTCTGACTACTGACAAAATGCACTATCAGACTGAGACACCAACACCCACCGACTAATCTGATTCACAAGTCTAAGATGGATTAAAACGTCTACACAATCTTTTTTTTTTGTTCATCCACTCTGAGTATTTTCAATCAAGATGCTTGTTTGTACGTTGTTTTTCTTGCTGCTGCTTTTTGCTGAACCTTTAACTTTAAAACAAAATAGTCCTTTACCTGATTAGAATTTTGACAGAGTTTGATTGTTTGCGTGATCCCCTATCACTCCATCAATCCTCCATTTTCTCCTTGGATAGATAAAATGTTAAGCATCTTTAAATTCCTCCCCACAACTCAAAACAGTCTTTTACTTTAGGAGCTCCTTTAAGGGCTGAGATGCTTTGTGAATAACTTTGGTCTTTTTCATGGATAAAGGGGGATTTCTTAAAAAAAATCAAGACTCTGAGAATTTCCCTGGACTTTCATCACCAGAAGCAAGTCCTTGTACTTAGGGGACTTTGCAATATGGCCCAGGGTGCCATATGTCTGACGTCATTGGCACATTAAACCTGTGTTTGCTTGCATTTCTCCACACAGAGAATCCACACAAACTGATAAGGGAGTCAAAAGAACCAAGAACCAAGAATCAATAATCCTGTTGCTATTACTAAGATAAATTCCCATTCATGTGCGGATGTATTTTTGGCAAGAACTGAAAAAATTTACCCCTTGAATTTTTAAAAAAAAAGTTTATTTTGGGAGGCATCTTGTGATGTGGGTCAGTGTCCAGTGACCCATCTTTGGGATCTAGTTCTCTTCCTTTTTCATTCATCCTACTGACCTACAGGTGGTTTTCACTTCCACCACGAGAACTGTGTTTTTGTTGAAGTTTGTCCGTTTGATTGTTTGTCCATCCGTGGCCAAGATAACTCAAACAGTAAACAATTGATTTGGAGGAAATTTTCGGGGAATTTTGGTCATAGCAGAAGGAAGACGTGAAAAGATTCTGGTGGTGATCCAGGCTTTTTTAATGGATATGTAAACATTAAACAATAGGGCAGTTTTTCCACATTTTTAATAATAACTTGGCCAACAATGTTGGTAATGCCTTAGCAGTGATTTATGCTCTTGGAGCCCTTTTTAGTTGTTAATACATTTATTATTTCTTGGCTGAATTCCACATGTTACTCAGCACTATATGACCAGCGTGGGTAAGCTACTCAAAAAATGAAGTAAGTCATTTTTTACCCAATACTTAATAATAATTCAGGAAATATCTAAATGAATTATTAAATTTCCTTACTATTTACTGGACATCAAAAATTAATTTTTACTTTATTTTTAAGTTAGCTCAAATCTTTCACATTTTAAAACTAAAAGAAAGTTTACAGCAGACAAAAATGTTTCTTTTGCATCCGTCATGGACATAAACTCAAAATAAATAGCAGTCCACCTATGGCAAAAAGTAAGATTATTGCAGTGATATACTACAAGTGACTAATTTCTGCCTTAGTGTATAACACTTGTGAACGCTACTCATGAAATAATATCTCCTAATCCAATTGGAAACCAAGAGATGTTTTCTTAGGAATGATGGGAAAGATTATGGTTCTCCTTTTTTAAGTTTTTTTTTTCTATTCTGTTTTCGAAATGACTTTTAGCTTGTTTTCATGTTGGAATTAAAGTGTGGATTTAAGATGTGTTGGGATGTAATTGAACTGTCTGCTGGACTTGACTGCATCATCCCAGAGGTGGGCACAGAGTGGATGTTTTGTCTCTTCGCCAAAATTGAGACACAAACTTACAGATGCACTTGGATTCATTGAAGCTACGGACCACTGATGCACTTGAATAAAGCAAGTCTTTGTTTCTGTTTTAAACCCAACCATAAATAAAACTGCACTAAATGAAGATGACTGAGCTCGCCGCTCACCGCAACACCGACCAGAGCTCCCCTAACCAGCAGCCTAGCAGAAAAACGTGCAGGTGAGCTTATCCTGCTTCTTTTATTTTCCTCATAATAACCAGTCCTTTCTTTTTCTGTCTCCACTCTTTGATTCACACTTCAGGTTAGGGTTAGCTTGTGTGTTACTTGTTCAACTTGTTTAGACCTGGAGGCTCACCCTTAACAATATGGAAAATACATGCCAATTTAACAAAAATATTCTGTATATTGCAAACATATTCCTCTGTAAAGCCACAGAGGACATTGTGTGTTTCTGTCTCCTGTTGTTCCAGATCAGAAGCAGAAGAGTAGAGATGTACAGACTTGGCAGGGGCATATAAAGATTTAAAAGGGTGAGAGTGCATCTCAGTTCAAGGCGAAAGTGCAGCAAGGTAATGGACATGACAAAAACAGGGTGCAAATATTGCAAGAGACAAACCAACAACACAAATAGCACAAACAACACGGTGTAGCACTTAAAACAGCGCCAGACTGTGAAGCCCCAGATACCAAAACATATTAAAAACATCGACTGAGAAGTGGACACAAAACCATGCTCACCTGAAAGACTACAGGAGCAGTGCACACTACCTGCAATGATGTTTCAAGGTTTGTAAGATATACAGTAAGTCTCTTTTGTTTATAAGAAAACAATAGGTTGATTCATCAGTAACTATACAAACTTAAAGTTTCAATGCATTTTATATATAGTATTGACGAAATGTTAAGAATTTGTTGCATGTCTTGTTGAAAATATTGATCAAAAATTGATATGGATGCTCTGCCTTTTCAGACACTGTAGGATGAGTGAAATGAACTTTGAACTCCCACGTTTTGGTTCTGTTTTTTGCTCTAGTTTTTAGTTCTACTTTAGCCATTAAAGTGCTTTAAAAAAATCTTTCTATAAAAGTTCAATTCCATGCTGCTATGAAAAGCGTTTATTCAGCCACTTTTTTTATTGTATTTACTTAACATATGATTATCACCTCCCTAACATTCCTTTTTTAATATTTTAGGTTATTTATTTATTTATCTAATAATGTATTTTCTTTAGACTTTGTGGTGATTATTATTATAATTATTTAAATTATATATTAATTTACTTTATCTGTCAGCTATACTGCAAACTCAGCATCCATTATTTACAAGGAATATTTCTTATTACTACTTTTATTTTTACAACTGTTATTACTTTCAAACTTCATTTTACGGTATCACATTGTATCAAAAAACGTAACATTTTATTGGTGTCCCCAAGAGGTCGTGCTGTCTCTAAACGTGCAAAACAATTTCCACATAACACTGTTGACTCAAAGAAAATATGTTCCCATTTTAATTCATGATAAACAGATAATACAGAAAAATTACATTAAATAACCTTTCGCGTGTTTTACCCCCCAACGCATTTCTGCCATAGCTATTTTATAATGCTGTAAAACATAAAATTAAGCTAAAAAAATGTAATCATTAAAGTTTTGAAACAAAGTTTGCCTGACAGACTAAAAAAGCAGAGCACACTGCGTGCTGTTTCAAGCTTTGGGCTTAAGAAAGTTAGTTTGCGAGATATTACTTCCATTTTCATTAAAAAAAAACAAACAACCATAACAGTCAAGTACTTAGTAACTATACAACCGAAAAGTTAAGTATATGCTGCATTTATTGCTAAAAAATGATTACAAATTGATATGAATGTCCTGCCTTTTCAAATGCAGAAAAAACATATATTGGGTGACACATGGATGAAAAAATACAAATTTACTTTTAAGCCTTCTGCGCCTTTAAAATGATTTACTATGAACATGAACTCTGAATGGCGGCATGGTGGTGCAGTAGGTAGTATGAGCGCCTCATAGCAAGAGGGTTGATGGATCTATCCCTGTGTCAGTCAGGGCCTTTCCACGTGGAGTTTGCATGTTCTCCCTTTGCATGCATGAGTTCTCTCTGGGCTGTCTGGCTTCCTCCCACTGGTATGAGTGTGAGCATGAATGGCTGTCCGTCTCTATATGTGGCCCTGCAATTGGTTGACGATGGGTTCAGCCTCTTGCTCAGTGTCAGCTGGGATAGGCTCCAGCTCCCTGCAACCCCAAAAGGGATAAGTGGTACAGATAATGGATGGATGAACTTTGAACTAGTTACTTTTAGGAGTAAACCACATGGCACAACACTGGTGACTACAGAAATACAAAGAAAACATCCGGCCTAAATGGATTTTCTAATTTCTCTATGTAAAAATTAAGCAGTCACACCACTGACATTTAGGGGTTTTATGTTTTAGCAAATATCATTGTTTGCAATCTACTGAACAAAAAGTGGTTGTTAGCCTTATTGTCTCATCAGACGCACAAAGACACAAACACCATCCTGAAGTCTAATTATTTTCAGCAGATTTTGTTTATTTTATTTTTATCGTTGAAAACACATTATAGATGTCTCAATAGAAATGATGAAATAGAAAAGACAGGAAACGAGAGACTGACTGTGGGGAGTAATGAAACAGAGAGGGTGTGTTCACTTTATGATGTTATGGTTGAGAGTGTTAGTCAAGTGGTCCCAGCGGCCCCTCTCCACTCCCTCACACTCAATTTCTCTGGGTATGTTTGTATATGATGACCCCTGACCGTGGCCCCTGGTAGATGTCTGAGATCACTCTGCTCCTTCTGTGATGCATCAGCTGAGGGCCGGGACCTCACATATACAAACACACGCAGACACACACAGGAATGAGTGAATCAAAAGATAAGTCGACTCTCCTCTTCCTGCTTATTGGGAAAATCTATGGCATTTGTGGGCGTTGCCATAACTACAGGAACTGCTGCCTGCTGACTGTAACAGCAGCAGAGACACCTGGTATAATTAGTATTGATAACTTATTTTTGAGGGTTGTAAATATAATCAAGACAGATTATTTCAATATTGCTCAATGAAATGAGTAGCCAAGAGAACAATTCTATGATGGGTATGATGTTTTTTATATAACCTATTCTTTAGCAGTAATAATAGCAGCACATATAAATTCAATAGGAGCTACCTGAAAAATCTTAAAAATATTTGGTGCCCACTACAGAGTGTGCATGTGCCGCTGCTTGTCCTTTGTTAATGTCAACGTTACAACTGTGTGGGTCAGATGTGCCATCGAGGATGAAGGTAATATAATATCTAGTTAAATTGTGTTAAATTTTGTTAATGAATATGTGAATATATCACTTGATAAATCACAAGGTGTTACCTCAAGAAATACATTTTTTTAGCTCCCTCTGCAGTTTTTATAGCTGACTCTTTTGAACGTCAGTAAGTCAGCACCTGCTGGCCAAAGGCAACAGGGAAAGTTGTGATTTATCATTTCGGTAAGATTCAACATATCTATGGGTTATTGAGAAGTTAGTGAGAATATTAATGAGCTTATGATAAGCACAATTAACTTGTTGCACGCTTAGCATGCTTACGTTAGCATTAGCAATTAGCATGAACATTTAGCTTGTAGCTATTACATGGCCAAGGACAGGTAACCAGATGTTACCATGTAAAAAAAACACTGCTACTGTACATGCGCTCATTTATCTTTATCTCATAAATAAACTATAATGCTTAATTAGTATTTTTAAGTATCCCTTAACTACAATATATTGCAATCATAGGCCAAATTACTAGCTTTTAATTGATTATTTTTTTAATGATTTGTTAGATTTTACCCAATTCATTTCAGCACAATGAAGCTGGTAAATTTAGTTAAAATTTACTTGAAACATTTGGTAAATTTTATACAGTCAAACTGAGTGTAGATTGTTACCTCAGTTTCACTGAGCAGATTCTATAGCTTGTTGTTTACAGTGTTACACTGTATCAGCAGTCAGCAACAATATTTAGGCTGATTACAGTGAATCATGTATGTTGGTGTCCCATCTTCCCTCAAAATACACAGTGCAAAGTTTTTTCCTTGATGTCCGCTTTCTATATCCTCTCTATTGCTTGCATTGATGCAGACAACGAGTGAGAAAGGAGGGATTTTGAAGCAGTGCTGTAGGGATTTTCTTAATTTCTGTTCACTTTTCTCACTCATCAAAGCTTGTTACTCTGTTTGACAGCTGAGATAAGAGAGCATATATCTTGGTGAGTGAAATGATTTACTTTCACTTTCAGCTCAGACAGAGAAAACTTAGCCTACAGTGTATTGACAAGCCTTAAAGTCAACTACTCATCAATGCAAAGCACTTCATGTTGGTACAGTAAAAGCACTTCAATTACAGTTTTAAAGGGGAGACATAAGGGCACAGAATCATGATTTTAGTCAATCCAGTGTGGCCAGCAGGCATGCGATGCTGGGTGATGTTGCACAATGCACAAAGGACATGATGTTAGATGTCATTGATTAACAGGCTTTTTGTTAGCTTCATTCAGACACACATATGTTGAACCACCACACCAATAGCAGCATGTAAGTTCCTGTTTTCTCCTGGATTCCTCTCTCTAAACAAACCCTGAGAGGCTATACCAGGTCAGTGTAGATGATAGAGTGTGTGTCCCACTTAGTTTATCTACCCCCATGCAGCTACACACTCTTACAGCCATCTATATGTACACACACATCTGCATACACTCATAAAGTAGTCAGCAAGACGCACCTCTAATCATGGCCACCTCTGCCTTTTCATTTTCCAAGTTCAGTGGTCCATTGAGCTCCCACACACTAAATCACATCTCTGCTCCATAAATGATCCTCGCACACACATCCTGTTGTCTTTTTTTTCTGCTTAAAACAAACGCAGCAAAAACACACACATTGTATACATACAGTAACACTAGCGTATGGTGGTGTAATGGCAGGCAGAGCGTAATAAATCCCACACAGCTTGGGGTGGACTAAACACAGATGCAATGAGCATCAAGCCATGCCTTCCAGGTACAGAAGAGGTGGAAACCCTCCTGTTCCAAAGACCATAAAATGTTTATCCTCAGTCCGGCACAGAGGCATGACTTTTTACACACTTCCTCCAGCTGTGTCTCCAAACTACACCAAGCCTCCCACGCCGGCCTACAGCTGATTGACTATTTCCCCCATATTTGACACACCGGTGAGTCTGCTCATCAGTCACCTCAGCAAGTAGGCTGTGAGAATTTGTAAAGGGAGGAGGAGATGTTTGGTTGTAATGGTGGTGGTTGTGGAGGAGGTGGGGGGGAGTTGAGGCAACAGCCACAGCATGGCAAGGAGTTTGCTTCTGGCTCCGTGCCGCCTATAGAGCCAGGCGAAGGGAGATGAAATGAAATCTAGGTTTCATTCATCAATGTGGTACGCACAGTTAGCAGTATGCACACTTTACAACTCATCGGTTCCTCTTTCAAATTTCATATTCCGGAGGGTTCTCTTTGATCAAGTGATGTGTAGGGGTAAAGAAAACCAAGGGAGAGCCTCTGCTGTCGCTCTGAGACTGTGTTGGATGTTTAAAGACTGTTATACAAACTAAAATATGGCCCATATCTCTATTTCCCGTCCCAGTCTTGTTTATGTATTCCCCTGTGTTAATGTGTGACAAGCCTGTGTAAAGCCAAAGCTACTCCCAGCTGGAACCTGGAGTATAATGTATGAAAGTACGTACATACATTACCTCCAAGTGCTTCCTCTGTGAATTAACACTCTAGTTTTTCACTTGGAAGTGGGTCAGTCTTGATAAAGCAAAACAGGGGTGGCAGCATGTACTACAATCATGTCTATATACTTTTTAGCTAAATGATAATACACTAACCTTGCAGCTGGATCAGCCTGATTCAATGTCTGTAATCAGTCAGCTCCATCTTGCCAAGCTACAATCTACAGTGATTGTGAGTGACCTAAAGCAGCAGGGCCAAATCAGAGTCCTTTAAAGCATGAGAAGATGGGAGCTACAAAGTGACTACTTGTACACAAATTAGCATAGATGCTAACAGCTTCACTAGTAGTTTTGTTGGATCTGGATCGTATTTCTTTATTAAATGAAAAGCAAATAACACTGAAAGCATTTCACAATGGAAAGGATATTTTCACTCCACATCTGACATGTTTTGGCAAGAGTTAGTTCTACTGTACACTTCGGCAGTAGTGCCCACCTACTACATTATCTAATTTGCCAGTGATGAATGTAACTGAAGGAACAATTCGCCTGCTGGATTTGCTTTTGAAAGCTTCTGCTCATTCCTAAAAAACACTTTCTATGGGCTGTTGCCCAGATGGACCAGTGAAATGTACTGAACGGTCCATCTGGTGCGTCAGGCTAGACCTTCACACCGTAATTCATGAAATGGATAGTTCAGTAATTTTAAAGCTGGGTTGTAGAATGAGCTGAGATGAGTGGTGAGGTACACTGCTGTTGGTGGTTACAATGATTTTGTGAAATTGTGTGAGTTTTACGTAACAACAAGCCACAAAATTAAGTTGGATCGAATAAGCAATTAGCAAAAAAAAATTCAGAGAGCTTTATTTGTCCTCCAGGAAATCTCTGTGTTCTTCCGCCTGATTCCGCTAATCTGCAGTTTCACTTCATGGACACAACAACAGAGGAAGCTACAATTTAACCAAAAATTAGTGATTTTGACTCAGTTGATGATGACTTTTCGTTTACTGGGAATGCATGAGGTTACCTTTATTAACAGTAAAAAGAAGAAGAAAATGTTTCAGAATGAGATTTAACAGATGGAATCCATACAAAGAGGCAGAAGAGCACATAGCCATTCACTGCATCGTAAAACTGTGCAAAAAAAACACAAAAACTTCCAGGAGGGAAAATAAAGCACTCTGAAATTTCTGGCCCAATCATACATTCAAACCAAAACGGTTTCCTGGTTTGTTTGTTTTATGAAACTCACAGGGTTATGCAAAATAACTGTCCCTGGCAACAGCAGTGCCAGAGCCATATCAGCCACTTCACTGTCTATTGTCTATATATAACCCAACTTCATTAATCCTGAAATATCCCTTCAACTTATTAAGTAAGGCATTGTCTGCAGTTGATACATGTGTATTACTGTTATTTCATTATGAATACATGCATGAGTTAACACCTCTTTTACGCATTAATTTGAGTATACATGTATGATAGGTAGTGGACCCTACTCAAAACTAAGTACATCATTTCTAAACTTGTAAAATAAGCATTTAAATTCCAAGGATTCATGTGATTTTTTATTACTAATTTGTATTTTTGAAAACCGATATATTTCCCAGCCCTAAAATGGAGAGAGACAGGGCTTTTACAAACATTATGGATCCACACTATACCCACTCACAAATGCACATAAATTAATTCTGCTGCTCTGTCCTGCTGGGCAAAACTCAGGGATGACAATGAGCCATTGCTCTGGCCTGCGTTGGCAACGTGATGAACTACTTCTAGAAGCAATCAACTGAATTTACATCATCCCTTGACATTTAGCCTCACACTCCACACACTATCAGTGCGGGGTGCCTCGTCTGTGTTATTTTTTTTGAGTGTGTGTGTGTAGATGTGAACGTGGAATTAAATATGTTTCCCTGACATTTAGCCTTGCTGTCCACATGGTGCTCTGCAGGAAGAGGCACCGTGGGAATGCCAATCTTCAATCCTGCAACATATTATATATTTTTGGAGTGTTATTTGTGTGTGTGTCAAAATTGAAATACACAGTTATTAAGGGGTGGGGGTGGTGGGGGGGTGCCACTCATGTGCCTCCAGAGGGCGAGACCAGGCACCATATAGAAGGAGAAGAGAAGGAGAAAAGGCAGACAGACTGATGGGAGGAACACAACTAATGAAGGAGAGAGAAAGGGAGTGGTGAAAGTGTCAAGGCACCCATTGTCTCGCTGGGCAGGAGCTGTAAAGACAAGCTAGTGGCCGCTGCAACTTTAAGGTTGCCATTAAACTCTCGCCTTACCCGTGTTTATGGTCGGCTTTGTGTGTCAGAGGAGAAGGGGATCGTAAAGCTGGGCATTGTCTGTCTGCCATTGATTTATCTCCTTCGTTAGGGTGATGACACGGCCTGCTTATGATGTCCTCGCGCAGACTGTAATTACAGAGCACTCCTGTCTTTATTGATGTCACTTTGTTAGTTTAATTACGCTATATTGGGTTTTAGAGTCGCGGCAAGAGCAAAGCTATGATGTAGGGCAAAAATCATCAATGGAACATCCTCTTTTGAAGATGTCGGGGGGCAGAGAGTGGGGAGATAATTATTTCATAGACATACATCTAAAATAGACCTGTGCATCTTGATGACTACAAAGGCAAAGAGAAGGTAATCTGAAATTTAATGACTTATGCATCTGTGTCATGATCCAAAGTCAGGAAGGGGAGGGGGCTGTGAATGTGATGAGGGCCTTAATGGAAATGAAACACCTGGGTTCAACCTTGAGAGTGACTGTTTACGCGCCCAGTCCCCAGGTGCCGGGGTTGGTTGAGAGTCACGCAAGTATGAGAACCGTTGGTGTATGTGAGTGCGTTTGTGAGTACAGTGTATATATGATGGGACCCAGGGGGGGAAGTGGTGCCACGTGAAGGTGACCCTTAAGGGAGAGAGGAGGAGGGAAAGGCCACCTGCTTGCTGGCAGTGGTGGAATGAGGGTGACAGCCATCCACCTGTCTGAGAGCAGGCTCAGTCCAGACCCCATCTGCCCACCCCCTTTGGGATATCTACTCCCCAGGGGGGGCCTGGTGACCCTCACTGTCGTCCGGTTGACCAGGCCTCCTGTCTGCTGTCCCAAAGGCCCTGCTGAACCACCACTGCTCACCTTCGATCGAAGGCCATCCCAGAGCACTGTTAGGCCTCAACATGGCCTATTTTGCTCACCAGCCATTGTGGCTTGTGGTTGTCAGAAATTACTAGCCATTCAGCATTTTCACTGGCCACAATTTCTGTTACATGGTTTAAATTGACTATGACATGCTAATAATCTATGTAAACAATGGTGGCTTTTGATCAGCAGCAGAGTCTGTTGTGTCTCAAAGGGAAGTTTGAGGGTTTGATCACCAGTCCCTGCAGCACATGTGGATCTGATCCTGAAAAAGACATTTACTCTAAACTGTGTCAGTGGAGAGTAAATGGATTTGGATTTGATAATAATAACTGACACCCTGCACCCCAACTGCAGATGCCAATGCAACCCCCCATCCCAGTCAGCACTACCAGAATGTTTTGAGAGTAGTTGGCGTTGCCACTTTCAAAGAGCTTTTCTCCTACAGTATGTGAAAACCATGCATTAACTGAGAAGACTGAGTTACTGGTATGAAATTATACATTATAGATTACAGTTTTGGTTTGAAAAGACTCCTGAATTCAAATAAGCAGTCAGCAACAGGGATGAGCGGAGTGAAGCCTCACTGAGTGCATCAGTTCTTAAAGGAAGAGTGGTGGGGCTACAGAGGCAGCTAATTGGCAGCTTTGGGGCCACATATGGCCCTCTGACTCTTGTAATGTAGTCTACCAGTCAACTTACAACATCATAAAAATGATTTATATGAAGAAAAAGTGACAAAATCTACCATAAAAAACATTGAAAAACAATATTTCCTAATAATTGCTTCTGAAAAACCTTTGTGCATTACTCAATACACTAGTTAAAATAAGAATAAATATGTCTGACATGCTTAAATAATCAGTAAATACTGTAAAAGTTGAGAGTATATTTGTTCAGATTCAGAAAATTTGACCCTCTGGCATTGAGGACAAAATTAATGTGGCCCTCTTAGACACCAAAGTTGTCCATCCATGGGCTAGACCGTTTGTCTCATAAGTGACCTTTGCTCACTTTGTCTCTCGAATATTAAACAGCCTTGAATATTAAACCGTTTCATCCACCATTCATTAAAATATAATTGTGCTCATTTAGGATAGAGAGGCAAAACAGTAGTGCCTGTTGGGGTTCAAAGGTAGCACATGACAGCTGGCATATATTTTAAATGAAACCTGCCAAAATTGGAATAACTGTTGCACGCCACTACATCCTACCATTTGGGGGGTTGTGGGAGCCAAAGGGGATATATCATTCTCCTTTACTGTTTAGCACAGTATCCTGTAGTCCAATTAAACATCAAAACCATGTTTTGGTCAAATTATACCGGATAATAGTGATGCGCCAATTGTAAATATCTGGGCCAATGCTGATATCAACGTTTCAACTAATAATATAGCCAATACCAATGCCGATACTGATGTTTTTTTATTACCTCTTTTGAAAATTCTTCCACAATGCCAATAATACATCACATTTAGTTATTACAAACAACACAGAGTTTGTCCAACAGGTAATTTCTTGAACCCGATAAGATACGACTTCTATGAATCAGCAGTTATCTGTGTTGACAGCAGAATTAAATTAAATTGGCATAATAACAAACATTTGAAATCACATTTGTTCATCCCACATCCATTTGCAGATGCAGGTTATTTGTAAAAAAGGGTCCGTCCTGATGTTACATTGATGCTTCTGTGCATCCCTACTATGGATTTATCATTGCAAGCAAAGGCTGCTGACTCTGTGAAAACCAGCTCTAGATGGCCTTCCTCAGCACTTAAGTGTGTGTCTCTTTAAATTCAAATTATCTCCTTTGGACATTGCTTCTCACTTTCCAGGAGAGAGCTATGTATGTCCATGGCTAGTGGAGCATGGAGTAGCATGGGGTAATATGGAGATAACAGGTGAGTGGCAGGAAGTGTAAAAATGACTCATTTTGATGTCACATGACTAGCAGAAGCAGAACAGACAGTAAGGTTTCACATTTACAGACATCCATGGACCAGAAATGAAGGTCTAGGCTGAAGCTTTTTTTTTTTTTTGTAGGTTGTCAGATACTCTTGGTACCCAAATGTTTGGGAAAAAATACTAAAGGTTTTTTTTTTATATGATATGTCCCCTTTAATGTCAAGCAATGACTATAATACTACACTGTTTATAAGGGGCTGTGCAGCAGATGTGAGTAGTCTTACTCTCCCTCTCTTTTTCTTCTTTTAAAGTGATACAAGCCCCTCGGCCTTATGGGTAACACTCAGCTATAAGTCTCTTCCAATGGCTAAGTCATCACAGGTAGCCAACAGGGAAGGCCTTTATTTGCTCTCCTTTTTCCTCCACTCTGATGTTCTTCAAACTGAAAACTCATCATGTTGTTCTGTAGCAAAGATAATCGCTGGCCAACTACAGAGCAATTTGGCAACTCAAACAATGGTCACATATAGTGCACTGTCTATTTGTCACTTCTCTCCCTCCCCTTCTCTCTGTCTCTCCCTCTGTGCATGCAGCTGCTCGTGTTTCTTGCCATTGTAGAGAGAAACACACACAGAATTTCATTCCCTCGCCAACCGATCCACCCTGTGGATGGATCTCTTTATTCAGGGATGTCTGTCTCACTGTGCTCAGGCCCATCTCCGCCTCCCATGGCTGGAAACCTGTGGGCATGGACCTCGGGCTGTGTTTGCTCTTTCTCTATGGGCTTCAACCACATAACTGAAAAGGGTCTGTGTGGGGAAAAGACCCACCAGACTTCTGACATGCCTTCACATCTCCAACAGTCCTCCAGGGCTGACAGGTCTACTGTATTTCACCTTTCTGCAGAAGATTTTTTTACTCTGCTACAGAGGCAAAATAAACTAAGGCTGAGACAGAGAGGCTGATGGGAAGATGGATAGGATGAGTAAAAACGGAGGGGATTTGAGAAGTGGAAGGAAAGGAACATTGGGTCTGTGCAGCTGCAGAAAGTATCTTGCAAAAAATAACAATACTGACATGCCAGAAAATATTTACCTCAAAGTAAGATAAATCCTGTTCAAGGAAGCACAGAAAGGTGTGCAATTAAGGCATGACTAAGATCTAGGACCTGTTTTTACCTCTCTCAGGCTATTGGAGCTCTGTGCATGTTCTGCATGATTGCTTATTGGTTCCCAATGTATTGATTTTACTCTGGCTGCAACCTTGGTAAAAGATACATGGCCATCTTATGACAGGCATTGTGGAGAGAACTTCTGATGATGATGATGATGTTTCCTGTACAATATATCATTTTGTGACACTGACAGCCCTTTTCTTCCATGAAATCAAGAAATTTCCAATCTTTTTTGGGAGTAAGTCTATTTACAAAACTCATGTTCTCCTGCAGTTTGCCTGTCAGTCATTGGAGGGTCTGGAGATGAACAAACTCAAGAGGGACATCAGGGAAATTTCAGGGTCTACAATATGATGAAACCATCACTCTTTCCTCAATGTCTTTTTGAGGAAGATAACCAACACTTGTGCTTGACCAACAAACTAAGCCCTTGTTGGTTTCTCTGGGTCATCAGTTAGGTACCCTGTTTCATATGTGTTGTGTCAATTAATTCACAACCCCTGCAGAGAGCTTGACAGCTGACCCCAGTGTCCTGGGGCAGCCCACTGACCTCTTTGGGCTCCATCACCACTGCTCTATGCTAACCCCTTTCTGCCTGATTGTTCCAGCGCTTCAGCTACAGCCACCTGGATGCTGGCACTGGTCACTAGCCGTCTCCTGATGGGACCTCTGATTCTCAGTCTGAATCGTGCGCTCCAAAGGGACTGCACAGGATATTCCTCAGTAGGACACCTCCACTGGCAGGTTCCATGCCTGCCATCCCCTCTGCTGGCACTCGTAAATGAGGGGCTGGGACTTCCCAACCTTCCTCTCATGGGGAATGTCTGTATGAAAAATGCTCCTGTTTGCATTCGCACATATACTGTAGCTCACTCAAGTATATTCAGGAAATGTCTAGGGTTTTCATGCATGTTGTTTAATACTGTCTGTGGTCACTCTACAACTAAAATTAACTAAATCAAATTACATTAAACAACTGCTTTGGTGCTCTGACATGAAAAGATTACCTACATTAGAAAAAAATGACAAGAATCTGAAAGGACAACAGGAGCTTCTGCCAAAATGTCATAATAAACCAGTTAAAGCAGATAAAGAGTGGTATGATACTGAGATGTGACATACAATAAATGACCAAAAACAGCCTAATCAATGATTAATGGAAATAACCTAGAATTGTATGTCCTCTCAAGATACATCAAAGCACGTTAGTGGGTCAAGCAGAAGGTTTGGTGTTTTGTTTAGCATTATTTTCTTTTCCAAAGTCATTTTGGGACTTTTATGCCTTCATGCGGCAGGTAATGAACTGTATAGGTTTAAAACTGGGTGAAGAAAGACACATGGGAAAGCTGATCTTGCAAATGGATTTGCCTGACTCCATGCCTGTCATCAGGCAGATTCATTTTTTAGAAAGGTTATGCCCTTTCGAATAAATTCAATGGGAAATTTGCCCAGATGGACTTGAAAATATCCAACTGTAATGTAAAAATACTCCATCTGGTGTGTCAGGTTTATATGAGGCATAAAAAACAACTAAAAGACTGGGTTAGACAAAATACTGTATAAGCAATGCACTATTTTAGCAAAGTTACATAGTTAGAAACAGAATATCTTAAGAAGGATTTCAAAATGCTGTTTTGGGGTTTGCAACAGGTGGTACATCATTGGATCAGTTGAGCTGGGAGTTGGGTGAGGTTGGAGGAGGGTGAATGTGACTAAGTTTCTTCAAAGACTTTAAAAAGCAGCTCAGAGCCACAGAGTTAGACAACTACACACAATCAACCAGCCTTGGAGGCTGTGCTTTGATGCCTTTAGAGTAAATGCGTCAGTGGTGCTGCTTCTGGCCATTAGCATGCCTCTGGCCATTAAACATGCCAAGGGCCTATCTCCATTATTGATAGATATACACACTTAAACTCAAGCACTTTTACAAGCATGAAGCAGAATACACCATGAAATTGCTTATGCACACCGTACTGAGAATGCCTAGAAAATCACATACGTAGCCCAACCAGAAAACCCTCAGGGCCCTTAGCTGGGTCACACACAATTTTGTAATCAGTTTTCACTGAGTCTCCACATTAGTAAACCTGGACAACTACCGACAGCCTCTGATGGACTCCATTCAGGGACTATTTTGGCTCCACCAGTAAAAATGTTTTCATTTTAAATGGTTTGCACCATTTCTATCCCATTTGCACCCCAACATCAACCCATTTAAAACGCCATTTTGAGCCCATGCCCAGGGGAGGACCACCAATCCAGATGAAGTCTCAGTGAATGTGTGGTTTCTAATGAGAAGAAGAGATGAACCTTTAATTTTTCACAAATTCTGCTTCTTTGAGAAACAGCATAAGTCAAAGTCATTTGTTTATATAAACAGAATAAAATGTAAAAATCTGTCAAACGTGTTCATAATAATGCAGAGTTTATATTTGCAAAACTTTTAAGACTTTAGCTTTTTCAAGTTTTATATGCCCTGCAGTGTGTTTTACACGCCTCTTCTGTATGATAGAGTACTCCTATGCACATGAAAAAGTCTTCAGCACTGGGACTTCTCCCTCTTTCCTGTGTGCAGTGCCATTAGCTGCCTGATAGGGCCGATTCCCCGGGCTTCCCTGAATTGAGAGGCACAGGGATGAGACCTAAAATAAGGACGTGAGTTAACATATTAACACTTCTGGTTCCCTTGTCCTAAAGTCTTTGGGATTTTAGGATAGGTTTTCCATGATAAGGTCTGCTGTGAACACAAGTATATTTTTTTATCATAAAATGCATCTGGAATTGCCCCACCTCTCTATTTTTTAAGCATTATTGTGTCTTCAACAGGATGGTTGCTAAGGAACTGAACATTTTGGGTGTTCATTGCGCTTTGTCACAATCTTGATTGCACATTTAAAACCCCAATATATTACTATATGAAAAAAATCACATCAAAAGTGTGAACCAATTCTGAAAAGTGTCTTGCTTTGGGAGTCAAATAAAGTTATTTTTTTGCTGGAATTTGTCTGTTTGTTTCTTTGTCTGTCTGTCTGTCAGTTTGTCTGTGAGCTGTGAGTTCTCTAAATACTTCGATGAAACGTACAGGAAACTATGGTAATTGCACAAGAAGGAGGTGATTAGATTTTTGTGCTGATCTGATTCTGGATACAAATCCAATTTTTCAAGGATTTTTTTAACATGGCATGACAGAGCTATTTTCAAGATTTTCACTATAACTTAAAAGGATTTCAACAGGTTTTGCTGAAGTTTTCAGGGCATGGCACAATAGAGGGGTTAAATTGATTTTGGTGGTGATCCAAATCTGGATGTGTTTTTTATCATTGCGCAAAAGGGCAGTTTTCCACATTTTCACCAATAACAATGTCAGATATGCCTTCACAGAGGTTTCCTCTTCTTCTTAACTATAAAGCTATGGAGTTTTTGCAAGAAACTACTTGTTTATGTGCTATTGCTTTGCACATTGCATATATCCAGCTCAGGGCATCTTACTTTCTGTTTGGATAAAAACCTGCCTCTGTTTAATAGGAAAACAAGAAACTTCTTGTAGATTGTAAATACAACTAGAGCCTAACCATGGAGAAAAAAGAACTTGCCACTGAGGGGGAAGTAAATGAAAATAGCCAAAGTAAACAGTGAATTGGTAAGCTGTTAAATAAAGCAAAATGTGGATTATGTTTGATTTTGGAGTTTTTTAAAGTCAAAATGGGACCTCAAAGCTATGCTTTAACCTTACCTTGAGATCTACTAAGCACCGAATCGACACAGAGGGCTGTGTTCACGTGCACATCCCCAATATGAAAGTGCACATCAAAACAAAGTCCGCTATAAACTCTGTGATTGGTCCACTGCACACAAGGTGACTGCTGGTGTCTGTGTGTGTCTCAGAACTGATTATGCATACTATAATTTGATAGTACGCAGTATGATAGGCTTCAGAGCATGACCAAACAAGTTGAATTTACTATAGCAGAAGCGTACTTCCTCAGTCATGAATGAGCATTAAATACCCTCGTCCTCTCCCTCAGCTGATTAAGCAGTCATGAATTTCCACTCGTCAGATGTCCTCACTCTTTTCTGTTTTGTGGTATTTTTATTGTAATATTGATGCTAATTATTTTTTGGCTCTTCAGTCAAACATTTTTGCCCAGTTTTCATAGCCATGTTTTTTTGTACACAATTAAGCAAAGATGTCAGGGCCAGAAGGAGAACTGCACCGCCAACTGGCATTTTGGGGGAGTATTGCAGGGTACAAACCAGCCTTTAGGTTTGTAGGAAGCTACTGCTGACCCACTATGATAGCTTAACATCAGTGCTCTCAAAATCATTCAATCAGCATTAGATAAGCTGTGATTTAAAAGATTTAATTCAGTAATTTTGTACTGTCTGGTGAATCATGATGAGCATTTAAATGCTTTCAGCTTTAGTGACACATGAAACCTTAACAAAACAATGACGCACAAGGACATAACCTCTTTTATTTTTTGACTTCCTCCTCTTTTTGCCGCACCACAGTGGAACATTTCTAACACTTTGTTATCCTAATAGTCATTTGGCCAAAATACTGCCTTATTTCAAAGAGGATTGAAGCTCTGAATTGTCATAAACACTCTGACAACATTTTGGCTTCATTAGATAAACTGATCAGCAGCTCTGGGGCGTCTGCTGCAGATGCCAGTGTTGTGTTGAGCTCTGTTGCGGCTCAATCCGTCTATTTCCAAACATCTGCAGATCTACCCTCATGATTAAAAAAGATAAACAAACCGCTCATAAATCTTTAGCTTATCACAAAAAAAGCTAAACTGTCTCACACAACAACAGCATTAGTGCATGTTTTGGCCGAAGGCAAGAGACAGTAATAGATGGTAATAGAGTTTACTACAGGAAGGCAGGAGGCGCAGACAGGAAAATGCACAATGACAGAAAAGAGGAAAAGTTTAAATGACGAGATGTGGGAGATGGAGATAAAGATGTAAGGAGAGAAAAGGTGACTATTCTTTAAAATGTGGCTTTTTCTGTACATTTTGGACCTTTTGGTAACATGTTTTGAGTCACAATAAAATGGTAAAAATCCCTTCACTTGTAACCAAACAAATGCAGCCATTTGGATGTTGTGAAGTTAGCATTGTACTGTGTGATTACTGTTATCAATAATGAAAAAAAAAGTTTTTTATTTAAATACATAAGATATAATGTTGGTTAACACAAGTATGTGGCATCAAAAATTGTCAAATTCTCTGTAGCATAAAACAGAGAGGCGTTTCTTGTCTGCCAGGGGGCTATCCATAAGAGTGTCATATAAAATCTACCAGTTAGTGAACTGTGGTTAACTTAGTTGAAGCTGAAATTGGATCAGGATAGATTATTCAAGAATGCCTCTTCGTCAACAGTTTTATTTCCATTCCTAATAGTTTGATAATGGTTTCAGCTCTAGTTTATCACAAACAACTAAACAATGAAAAATTTGCAAAGACTGCCAGTTGACTGAATGCCACACATAACATGGTCACATGTGTGGGTCCCACACAATTTTGTAATCAGTTTTCACTGAGGCTCCACATTGGTAAACCTGGACAAGTCATCAAGAGCCTCTGATGGACTCCATTCAGGGACTATTTTGGCTCCACCAGTAAAAATGTTTTCATTTTAAATGGTTTGCACGATTTCTATCCCATTTGCACCCCAACATCAGCCCATTTAAAATGTCATTTTGAGCCCATGCCCCGGGGGAGGCCCACCAAACCAGATGAAGTGTCAGTGAATGTGTGGTTTGTCATGAGAAGAACAGATGAATTTTTAATTTCTCACAAATTCTGCTTCTATGGGAAACAGCATAAGTCAAAGTCAGTTGTTTATATAAACAGAATAAAAATTTCAAAACTGCCAATTCTGTTCATAAGAATGCATATTTCATATTTATGAAACTTTTGAGATGTTAATCAATGGGGTGCTGGTTTGTGGAGTGGTAAGCAACCAAGCACGACCCATATACATGCTTCTGCCGGCCTGGGTTCCAATCCAGCCGTGTCCTCCCCTAATCTCTCCCACCCCCTTCACTAGCCTATCCACTGTCTCTCTTATCTATCAATAAATGCACAAAATGCCCCTAAATTAATCTTTAAAAAAATTTGTTAAACAATAACACTGCTCTGACATGGAGGAGGTAGGGATGGATTTGAAAATGAAACTGCTGTGCCATGGGAATGTCAAGAAAATGACTGCATGCTTATGGTGGCACTTAAAACTTGATGTATGTGTCAATGCATTTTATGTGGATAAAAATGTTATTGAAAATTTGACATGTATGGAGGAGGAAACCCTCTGTGGAGTAGGCCTGAGCACATGAGAAAAAAAGAAATTGGAGGGTGGGGAGAGGGTGGAAGGAGGGCTGTGGCGACGAGGAGCAGGAAGGTTGGTCTCATTACTATTAGACCTTCTCCCTCCCTGCAGGCTCAGGTGACCCCAGCTCTCTAGCCCTATGCCTTGCACACCACTAATCATTTGGTTTTAATCACCGGGATATTCTCCCCCTTTGCCCCTCCCCCACCCCTCCTCCCCTCTCTTCATGCCCTACTGTGTGCCCTAGCCTTTGCCAAGGTCCAGCTAATTTTATTCTAATTGGCCATAGCCCGGGCTGGGACCGATCTGCCTCATTGTCCTCATCCATCCATCCATCCTGTCTCGGTTTCACTCTCTGTCCTTTCTGCTCCTCCTCTGGCTCTCTCTCTCTTTCACAACTCCACGCCCGTGCTTGTTTCTTCATTTCCTCTCTGCCTCATCTCTCTTTCACCTCTAATTTTTCTTTTTGCCCATATGCTGCTGTGGCAGCTTTTTCCCTCCCTCCTCCCTCCGACTGTCTTTCATGCCGCTCACTGACATCACAGCTTCCCAAGCGCTTTCCAATTTCTGTTTCTTTCTCTCCTGTTGACCTTACATTCCAGCAGACAAAACAAATAGCCTTGATGTTGTCGGGCAACAGGAAAGCTCTGTGCGACTGCCTTGATCTGCACACAATGCCATGAAAGAGAAATGTGAAGATGTTCAATTAGGTAAAGCTGATGCTCAGAGTCTGACCGTCTCCTTTTGATACAGGAGCAGGAAAACAAAGACTGTGTGTCATATGAAACCAGAAAAATGAGTGTGCAGTATCAAAAACAAGAAGTGATAAGTGATAACGGAGACAAATATGGTAGGGATGCACTTGTGGTCTGGGCACCCATCACCCATAAGTTCGTCACTACCATAAATTCTTATTTTCAGTAAGACTTTTATTGATCATACTTCTATAAAATTTTCACCACAACCACACAGACATGAGGATCCCTCCTCTAATAAATTTGTTTGCAGCAGAAACAAATTTGACGGCGACAGGTCTATGATTGGTCCATTGATCTGTCACTAACTTTAGTTCTTACTTTAATCCACTTGTCTCCACTTATCTCCCTCCCTTTGCCCACACACCCAACACAGCATCGTGTGGATTTGCTGTTCATCATGAGACTGGGGTCCACATTCAAGATTTCCTGCTGCTTAACAGAAGGTTTTTTCTTGCCGCCATGATGGAGGGATTCATGATTGGCTATATGGATTCATGTTGGGTGTTGGATGTATATATTTGTATATATATATATGTATATATTTGTATATATATATATGTATATATGTATCTATGCATATATGTGTATCCATAATATGAAGAGCTTTGTGCTCTATTGTAAAGTGTCTTGAGATAACACTTGTTATGAATTGGCGCTATACAAATAAAGATTGATTGATTGATTGATTGATAAGAGTCCTGCTTGCCAAACGGCCCTCAGATTCTGAATAAATATGACAGGTCAGCATCAGTCTGTTGCCAAAGTTGGGTAAACTATGCCTTAAGTCCGGACTGAACCCTGAATTGAAACAAGGTGATGCTGTTGACAGTTACTGTTGTTAAATCAACTTTGAAACTATTAAACTAAGGTGGAAAACTTTCATATCCTTGCATTACCTAATCATTTTCAGGCTCATTTTAATGCAACTGACAAAGCAGAGTGAGCAACTTGGAAATCAGTTTTTTGCCTGACATTTTAAGACATCACATGCAAAAAAGTTGAACCCACGACCCTGTAGTTTTATGTCATAAGATGTAGCATGGCCATGATAAGAAAAATAGCCAAAATTCACAGGTGAGCAAGACAGCATGTTATATTGGTGTCATATGCTGTCCTTGCACCACGTTTAAAATGTATACTTTCCTTTTTTAAACAAATGAATACTGCCAAAAATATTCAAGCAAATCATTTTTCCAAAGCCATACATCTCAAGCTCATTTTTAAGGTTGCAAAAAACAGCAAGGTCATATTTTCCTCATCTCAGGTTAAAAAATTAACTTTCAATGACTGCTAGAGTATGTTCGGTAGAGCTCCTGCCTCTGTAGAGCGGTACAGGGATGACGTATATTTGAAGGCCAACTAAGACGTTAGTACTGCGCTGATTCCCTCAAATGCAAGCAACTAAAAGCCTGTGGGGATTTTTCATTGTCTTCTGGATCATTGCTGATAATAAGCTCCATAGCAAATAAAAAATCAAGGAACTTAGATGTTCTGCTCTTTGTGATAATCTTGACAAGCAAACCTACTTTTCATGATGGTTTGAACGTAACAAAAAGAATGAAAAGCTATAAGTAAGCTACTATGAAACTACAACATGGAGGTTAAACTTAAAAGCAACTACAATATTCCCAATGTATAACATCTTATTGTGACCTCTTGTTTGAGAATTTCCTCATAGTCGAGTGACCTTGTGGCAATAGTGTATGAATGATTATTTAGAAAACATCAGAAATGCTCTCCATCGGGCCCAGACCATTTTTGTCCTTATTATCAGTTAGTTAGCAACCGTCATTTTAAACACACATCTATGGCTTAAGATTCAGAAACTAGCAACATCAGATGCCTTTTTTTTATTTCCCACTAAACATTAAAAAAATTTATGTGCCTGTGTTCACAAGAACCTTGCTTCAGGCATTTATCTGAAACCAGTATTCTATATCCCATTTACTCTGGAGGGTTAGGAACCAGGAAATGTTACATTTTAACTCACATCAGTGTTTCTGGACTTATTCCTTGACCCCTTTATAAGACCCCCTTCCAAACATGGGCCCAGTCCACTCTGATTGGTTGATCTGAGCTCTCCGATCTTCCTGGTCATTTGCATACTGTATCTCCGGTCCATGTTGCGTTTAAAGTGAAGAAAAACGCCCAACTGATGCGCCAAACCAACACATTGAAACATTATGGGTTCATTTCCACATAAATAGAAGCAAGTCCGTCTCCAGCCTAAGAATCGACACTGATTTTTATACGCGCATTTTGGATCAATGATGCTCTTTAATCTCTTCAAACCAACAGTCTTGTCTTTTGAATCAGTGCTAAATCATTTAAAAGTCATGAATTTTTCTAAAAAAGGGGGCATTAATGAGTACCAACACATTAAATATTTATGACCACAAACGACTTGGCCTCTTGACAAAAGCTCAGAACACTGAAGCCAAGCTTCACAATGCCGGTCATCATAGCCAACTTTACCTGTCGCCACAGGCACAAAAGGAGAGAGGAAGATGGAAATCCAGCATTACAATCACACGCTACAAATCCTCTACTTTTCTTTTCTCCTCCGGATCAACAGCTCCAATAAATTTTCATTACACCTGTGTGAAGCGCTTCAAATAGAGCCACAGAAGCAGAAACTAATTACTTTCTAATTTATTGACTAATGGCCACAGCCCTGGGAGACAGCTGCAATTGTTCTAACAGTCCTGCTGCTCCGACTGCACTCAGGTCCACTTTAGATTCATAACCAAAATAATTTATCATTACAAGCACATTAAATTGAACCGTATAGACCATAACAGTGGTAATTTATATCATTTTGTTGTTGGGGATGCTTTCCCCTCCCCTCCTTTGAAAGCGTGCAATCTTAGCGATGGGATTTGTCTCCAGCCGGTTGTTGTTTGTGGCAGCTCCACTTTGTTCTTCAAAGAACTCTTTGTTTTGCGCCTCATTCACCATTTGCTGGTGCTTTAAACAGAGAGAAGACAGAGAGGGATATATGGCCTTAGAAAACCTACAAAGAAAGGACGGTACTGTGAAAAACAAAACTAACATGACTGCCTGGTGTGCATGGCATGGACACAGGGCATGATCAAAAGTAGATAAATTGCCTCTGTGCTGGCTTGAAGTAAAGTTCTGTCATGATTAAAGTGCCAGGATCCATCAAACTCTCCGCTCATGATGTATTAATTCCCAGCAATTGCCTTTATCTCATAATGCATCTCTTTTTTTGATAGGAACAATGCTTTCCAGGATGTCAACGTCCCTATCAACAAGACACAAATGGTCACCCAGTGGTTTGAACAGCGTGATAACCACATTAGCCATGTGTCAAGGCTCCCTTAATCACTACCGCGGATGCCATTAGCGCATTGATGGGATATTCTGAAGCAAAGTATGAGATGGCATTTTGCTCCGTCGTCATTAAGATGGAAGGGCCCATATGATCATGCAAATTCATTATGTAAGCAGTGATTAGCATTGACCTTGCCCTCTGCGAGGTGAGTGGTCTGAAACAATGCCAGAAAAAAGGCTTCCTGTGGCTGCAAAGACAATAAGAAGCCTGTATACAGAATACAAGTGATTTTTAAGTGCTTGAGAAATATGCATTCTTTATAATTGCTTTTCTTTCAATGGGAATTAACACAAACTTTTTTCAGCAGCTTTATCTTAATTTTCTACAGTCAAAATAATTTGTAAACATGGCCAGGGTGACCTACTGAAGCTCAAAATTAGCATCAGAATAGGGAAGAAAGGTGATTTAAGTGACTTAGAACAAGATATGGATCTCGGTGCCAGACAGTCTGGTCTAAGCATTTTAGAAACTAGGATTTTTACACATAAGCTTTTATAGAGAATGAGCTGAATTGCAGCCACAACTGGACAAAAGAACATTGGAAAAATGTCTCCTGATTTGGTTAATCACAGTTTCTGCAGCAACAGTCAGACAGTAGGGTCAGGATTTGGAGTAAACAACATATATCACTGGTTTAGGCTGGTGATGGTGGTGGAGCATTGTTTATATCCCACAGCTGAGTATTTTGCTGACTATGTCCATTTAATTCTATGTCCACGAGGAATGCATCAGTTTTCATCCCTAGAGAACAAGGAGACCCGACTAGTCGACCAATCAACCTAAGAGTCTATGACTAGTTAACAATAGAAATAGTCGTTGGGTGCACCCCTAATGTCAACCTATAATCTGATGCTACTTCAAACTGGTTTCTTGAACATGACAATGAGTTCACTGAACTCCAGTGGCCTCCACAGTTGCCAGATCTCAATCTAATAGAGCACCTTTAGGATGTAGTGGAACAGGAGATTTGTATCCTTTATGGGCTGTCGACAAATTCGTATCAACTGTTTGATGCTATCATGTCAATATGGACCAAGCTATCTAAGGAATGTTTTCAGCACCTTGTTGAATGTATGCTGTGAGGAATTAAGACAGTTCTGAAAGCAAAATGGGTCTAACTTGGTACCCAATGAAGTAGGCAGAGAGAATTTCACATAATGGTGAGTAGTATTGTTTATGAGGGACAGGGTAACAGCACAATGCAAGTTTACGAAATAGTACACTCAGTACAGATGCTATCAGCAGATGCTAAAGCAAGCCAAACGAAAGTCATACTGTCCATCCATGTGCCTAGATAGCACAATGCCTCGCCTCCACATGCCTGTACTTCTGTATTTTATCCCAACTTTAGCATGAAAAAAGACAGAACCAGATTTAGGAGTAAAGCCAGATTTCAGCAGAAAGACCATTCGATTGTGGGAGGAATTCCAACCTCCCACAGCAACAACAACTGATCCAAGTTTGTCGATAGTGTGTTGTGTTTCTAGAAGCTTAGTTGACTGTTGGGCATCCCTGAGGGAGGGTCTGAACAGTATCAGTCTGTCGCTTTGGGAGGCAACCCTCATTCACACTTTTCTCTGCACGGGCATGCCAAAGACTCAAATTTACACTTCAACCACTTTGAAGATACAGTGATAATTAGAAAATTCAACTGTAGGTTGGAATCTGCAGCAACAATGATGATGTCAACCTTTAGCCCAGAGTTTCCTCTGTTTTTGTGTTCATGCATCGTGCACCCCTGTTACAACCTTACAGCTGACTGAGCAGTTTACAAAACAGATCTTAACATGATTCAGTCGTGGTGTAAATCCTCCTTCATGACTCCTGTAAAGGTAAACACATAAAGGCCTCTCACACAAGCTTCAGTATCCAAAGCAACAATATTAGCAAAGCCCCAATGAGACGAATAAAATGCAAAAGTTCACACATCAAACCAATGTGAAGCCCAAAAGACATTACTCTGCTTTATTTGATCACAAATCACAGCCACAAAAATACACACACATAAATCAAGAAACACATATGGACACAACAAATACCACTCTCCTCACCCCTCGCTTTTCTCATACTCCCTCCCTCTGTGTCCTCTCCAGACATTCAAGCTTTCACAGGCTGATCAATAGAATCCAGCAGGCCACAAATACAGAGAAGAGGGTATGTGGATCGGGGAGGGGGGTGTCCCATGGGAGAGACAATAAGGACATTGAGAATAAAACAGAGGCACAAAAACAGAGACGTACACAAACCCATGCACACAGCTCGTCCTATATTCCCTCGCCAAGCAGTGACGTAAGCCTCCTGTTTAAGACACGGCCCACCTAATGGAGCATAGCCAAGGCACGATATGTGTGTCTGTGTGCGCAAGTGCGTGTACGTGTAAAAATAATGTCGGACCGAGAGAGTATACCCGCCACAGCCGAGGCAAGGGAAGGGAAGGACATGATGCTACAGAGAAAAAGCACACAAAGTCAAGCACAATGGCCATTAAATCAAAGCAATCTCTCTGCTGCTGGCAATTCATACCCAGAGTGCTCTAACACATGCATGTACCCCATACACAAAACTGACAAATGCAAGGATCTAATACACTGCAACACTATTAGGTTACTTTGAAAGTGAGGAAAGAAAAGTGGGTTGAATTGAATGACATTCCAGCAGTACATCCCATCCAAAAGTGAACAAAATGTGTCAGCAGAGGGAGTATAAAATCTCTGAATGAGAGTTTTTTGGCATAGGAGATATGGAGGGAAATCAATTTCAGGGCCAAGTATTGTGCCAAGGACGTCCAGAAGGGCACAGCTCTGTCGATCTGTTCATATCAATTTGCTCTCTCCTGCAGACGGAGAATGCCACAATGTGCAGCGCTGCATCTTTAAGGAATATCGCCCCCGATAACGGTGCCATAAAACACATAATTTTACAGTCAAACCATCTCTGTCTCAAATGCACTTGGAGCGGAAGCCATTTTCAAGCAACATAAAGTTTAACATGGCGCTACATCTGCCGAGCCGCTAGCTTCCACGCTACACAGGACGAGGGGATTTAATTAGGGGATATGAGATTGCGTCGAGCGGCACTGCAATGAGCCCCACCCTCTCAATCTTGGTACATCCTGAACCTGCATTTAGTGTTTACCCACACATAGGTGATACACACTTAGGTCACCTGGGTATGTTTACAGATACATAAGTATATTTACCAACCGTTTTGATTTGTTATTGTGAATGAGAAAGTGTAAGAGAGTTCAAGAGACAGTGGTATGCCCCTCCAGTAAATGGTTTGATTGTTGTCCAGTGTCCCCTTCAATGGTGCCAATGCTGCTCTATAACCCAATTTTAAAAGACCACTGCAGTACACTTTGTCACCACCAAGAGGCCTCTTAACATGTATTCAGTCATCTGATGTTAGGATGGATCATTGAGAAAAATATTTCAAAATGTAAATAAATGCAATGTGACTCAAGCATCTTTTTTAACTAGACTGATAATAAATATTGTGATAGTTAAAAAAAGCATACTCAATAAGACGGGGAGAGACAAATGAAAGGAAATCACATTTCAATATTTATTTAAGCTGAATGATGACACATAAAATACTGTAAAATCGAATGTATAAGCTGAACCTTTATAACCTTTTTTATTGGAAAAAATGGCTGCATCTTAAATACCAACGTGACCATTATACCAGTACAAGAGACTTTAACCTGCACTGAAATGACCACAAACACAGCCATCATCATTACACAATAAACACAACCTGAAACTTACTGAGCTCCTTTCTCATTTATTACAGTTCAATGCAAGTGGCAGCAATGGTGTGCAAAATGTGCTGGAAAACAAAGCAAAGCAGAGCTGGCAGAGGTTGGCATGACTTTATAACAGCTTTTCTACCTCATTAGGTCATACTCTTGCATTAAGAGAAAAGAATAGTGCTGATTTGTTTGAAAAGCCTCCTCAGTAAAAGACAACAAGCTGAAGCAGGCTGCGTGACTTTCACAGACTGTGAGTCAGCCCTTCACAACAATGCCTCCAAAAATGACTGTGGTCTCTAAACCAGTGCAACTTTTATTGGATACTTTTGTTCTATGTCTCAATTCTTTTACCCATCCATTCATCACCTAAACTCCTCATCCTTTTTGGGATTGCAGAAGGCTGGAGCCTATCCCAGCTGACATGGAGCAAGAGTGGAATACAACCTGGACTGTTAGCCAGCCAACAACAGGGCTCACAAACAAATAACCATCAATACACTCTCACTCTCACCTAAGGGCAATTTAAAGTCACCAATCAACCTAAGAAGTAAGCTTTTGGTTTGTGGATGGAATATACAGTACCAAGAGAAAACATATGCAATTTTGGGGAGAATATGATAACTCAAAGCAGAAAGGTCATTCCAAACAGGAAGTAAACCATGAGACCTTCTCTCTGCTAAACCACTGTGCAAACCTAGATATTTTTATCTGTAAAGACATCACAAATGGCAATTTTAAGACCTGTTTATGGTACGATGAGACATAATTAGGGATGCAAGATATTGGATTTTTGACGATATATTTCTGAACTCATTATTGCCAATAACGATATTTACCGACAAAAGAATGCAGTATTCGCCAAATTATATCTGATCTATTGTTTTCTGTGCAGTTTTATCTGTGTTGGAAACAGAACAAGGAACAAGAAAAACATGATGTTTTTCTTAATATGATAATGTTTGTGTCTTAATGTAAACAATAACTGAAACTGAGGTGAAGCATTATGTTATATCAGCATAATGGTAAGACATTATGCTGATATTTTGGTCAGTATATGGGATAAATATGGCCAATACAGCTGATATATTGGCTGAATTTTTCATATCTGCTAATATCAATATTTAAATTTTAATCTATCATCTATCAATACTGATATCGAACTGATAATTCTGAGCATCCCTTGATTTTTTTTTTTCTTTTTTAATGACCAAAAACTGCAAGCACACTCCTACCAGTCAAGTCAGTACAGAAATATTGGAAAAATATCTGTTTACTAAGTTGTCTGAAATATTTTTACTATCACATACCATGTAGGTTATAATTTTCTAATGATCAGTGATATCAAACAGTGCAGAAAGTGATCTTTGGTCACATTTTAACCAAAGAGAAAGGACAGTGTCTAAATTGCAGAAATACATGAGCAACATTTTATAAATAGGATGGACCTGGAATAGAGCAAGGAGACCAATGCTGCTTACAAGCTCAACCCCGTTTCCTGCAATTTTATGTATTTAAGATGAATAAATTACCAAATATTATTGATCAGGATCTCTTTTAATGTTACTAAAGCTTCAAAGAGTTAGCAAAATTTCATCAACATCAACATCAACATAGAAATATAGTACTAGAAACAATACTGTCTCTTATATACCAGAATTTCTACATATTTTCCCATCCCCTGGACAACCTGCTTTTCCTATTAAGGGAGGAGAGGTGCCTTTTGTGTGTTGTGTTTAGATAAAGGATAAAAGAAATAAGATAATACAGTTCAATCAATATGTACCCCAACCAAACTTCATTTGACCAAACATATATGCGGTTTTCCTACGTAATTCTGTGGGAAAGACGACTGTATCATCTGCATATTAATAAAGTGAATACCCAATTCCTCAACACAGTATTCTCCCTGGTAAAAGTTTTTATGTTTATAACAACCTTTTCATTCAATAGTGTAGTAGGTTTATTTCAGTCTACCAATATCTACTCCTAAATAGTGGAAAATATAAGGAAGTGTGTAATTTCATCCTCCATGATAGTGACGATGTTAAACATCATGAATATTTTAGATATGGATATACTAACGGCACATAATAGTGTTCTTATAACAGAATATTGCTGCTGGATACAAAATATAACACTATTAAAGTGTTTTGATTGTCCAGCTGTCATTTATATCAGGAATATGGCATTTCATCCTTGTAAATGGACATTTTCTACATGAATACGTCTTGAAATAAACCCATTGAACGGCTAGAGCAATTTCACATAGTCTGAAAATAAAGTTGAGTTTTAGATGAGCTGCTCTGATAGTCATTAGCCCACTGAGAAGTCACTTTCCCCTCAGTTGAGATAACTTTTCGAACAATAATGCCTCCACTGAAAAGGCAAATCTCTTTTAAAGTTTCTCCTGATTCTCAAGCAGAGTACGTCCCTCCACTGAGCTTTTTAACCACCTGAGTGAGAAGATCACTAGTGCATCCTAATTTAGACAGTATGGATTACAGATTGTCAGGGCCAGTGATGTTTGGCTTTGCCTTTGACCATTTGAAAGGAGGCTCCTGGTGTAAGTTTAATGGATCAATGGTGATGGAGGACCACAAGGGGCTTTACCACTTCCTAAAGAGAACTAACACACACAGCTTGAATCACTGTGCTCTGTGGACCCTCACTAAGAGCCAAATGATGCATGCAAACCCTTACTAGAGAACATGTTTGCAAACACTGTTTTGTTCATGACAAATTTAAAGACCACTGATGCAGTTCTTTACAGCCTATAAAGAAAACACTGTGATCTTTCTTAAAAGCATGAAGTAAGAAAACAACTAATGTTCATTTATAAAGTCCAAAATACTTTCAAAACTGTTTGTTATTTTCAAAAGTGTGACTTTAAAATTGCCTGATCAATTGATGCTTGTACATAACTTACATGCCTTAAAAATACAGTACATGAGGTCCATTTGAAAATGTTTTAAAAGATCTCTTCACAAAGGCTGGATTGCAGAGTTGTGTGTGTTTGATTAATGCTGTTGTTGCTGAAAAAAGGGATATTTTGCAGAAAGAAATGAGAAAATAAATTGTTAGTTAAAGCTGTGAGAAAAGTAATAAATGAGCAAATTTTCAATATCTATTAAAGCCAGGCTCCCGTGTCTGTTTGCTGCTTGCTGCTTGAGGGCTAAGGTGATGGGGTAGCCCAGTTAGCACTTAGTTAGCCACAACTTAAGCCAGAGCTCAAACAAAAAAGTTTCTTCTGTTCCCTCTGTCTATGAATAGGGGTCAACTCCTGTATTTGAAGCAAAGTTAGTGAATCTTCTGAAAGTTTACAAGATTTAGGACACAGAGGTGATTAGGTGTGGAAGTGAAAAGTTGACTCCAGTAAAAAATCAATAATACATACACAAAGGAATCAACACAATTTGTTTTTAAGCATCTTAATTCCCTTATCAATTTGTCTTGCAAATCAAGGATGCTGCCCTCATCAGAGGCAGTCAGCAGAGACAACAACAAACATTCTTTGCCTGATTAACAGTGAAGTACAGTCTAACATCTGTGCCAGTTCTCTCCTTATAATAGCAGAGCTGATTGCTATTACTGCAGTTAATATATTAACTATTGAAATTAACCTCACTCAACCCTGTTTCAAAATTAGCAAACTATCCCTTAAGGGGTTGAATGGCTGCCATGATATCTGCTCTAGCCGGTCATTTGACTGCATCAATGGCTATTATGGTGGACACCATTATTAGATGACTGCTCTAGCAAGTGTTCATAAACTTTATCTTAAAATTCAATTATTGTAGCTCTGTTCTTATTTCTGGATATACTTTTCTCTATGACTAAGTAATCTAGTCTTGGGCTATTGTGGATTCATTAATTAAGAAATATCAAACAATTAAGCAGTCAAACAGAGCAGGGGCGTATGTCTGCTCACCTACACTGCTGTCCAGAAGTCAATGCACAAAGGCATTGTGATTTTTCCCAGGATGGCTTTGTAAATTTGTCAGACCATGTACTAAAAAAAAAATCAGTGTCATACTTTCTGCTGTGATGATGGAGCCACAGGGAGTGTAAGGGCAGTTGTTTGGTACAATTGCCATTTAAGTGGCTCACCCTCGGGTTCTAAACACAACGCTCTGTATGCCAGCTCGCCCGCCTCGTCCAGCCTCTCTAACAGGGTGTGTGTAGGTAATGAGAGCCTCCTGTAGCGCCTCGCTCCGCTCCTCAGCTGGTGCACAAAAGTGCACCCCCGCCTCGTCCTGACACTCTGACAGATAGGAGCGGAGGAAAGCATATGGCCGACGTGGCAATGCCTCCGACGCCCTCCAAACTGTCTTAGGGCTCTGGCATAATGAGCGGGAGAAAGATGAGCCCAAGTAGCAGACATTAGTCATCACATTTTTGCCTCAACTGCCACAGATCAGCTCGAAAGGAGTCCCAAATCACTCTTTGGAACAGGTACTGTGAATTTGTGTCTTTACAGAAGAAAGACATGTAGCTTAAAGCTAACAAGAAGCCTGAAATAGTGGGTTTCAAGAGGGACTGCTTGACGTAGGTTTCTTAAGACAATGTAAGTTCTTAAAGACTGATAGCATAAATATAAGTAGATATAAGGGGTCCTGGTTCAATACATTAACATTCACAGATGGTTTTAGTTTAGGCCCCAAGAAATGGCCAATAAAAGACCTTTTTTCCATTAAGCTTAAAGCAATTATAGCATGTAAAAAAGAAAAATATGCTTTTAAGGGAGTTTAGACAAACAGAAACTTGATAATCATTAATTTCAAATAGAAAGAGAGAGAAGTCTGCTTTCCTTTTATCATCATTTATTTTAAAGAGCCAACATTTTGCCTTAAATCAGGTTCATATATTCCATTTTGATGACTGCAGGAGATTTTTTCGATCACAAATGCTCAAAGACCCTTCTAGTTTTCATATATTAAATACACCTAATCCACCATTATTCTCTGCCTGTCTGAGACTCTCTGTTGAAGCTGCTGAAAATTTAAGGCTCCCTTCCCCGTATGTGCCCAGTCTGGTCTTACGGTTGACCAGTCCAGTCTGCGGTGATTGGACAGTGCCACTCAGTGCCATATTGTCAACAACTCTGAATTTTTCCTACAGCCTCTGTGCTGCACTGAGCTTGCCAGCTCTAGCTAATGGGCTCAAACTGTCAACAAAACAATGGTAGGATGTTGCACTGGTTGGTCTGTTCAGTTGTCTTGAGGAACAAGGTGTTTCAGGCAGCTATAGGTGCTGTAAAGAGGGAAAGAGGTAGAAGTCCTGAAGACTCTTTGTTTTGTGTACAGCAGTATTCTTTCATGTGGAGTTGATGTTTAAAAAATAAAAAGCTCTTTCATGAGCTCTTTAAATGCCACCAAACTGAAGATATGACTTGAAAAGGCTTACCTGCTCAGATGAAGAGAGGATAACATTGCAGCAAAATAATACAAGTTCAGTATCTATGATTTTTATGAGATCAAGTAAGAGTACTTAGACTAAGTGTTTTGTGCCTAGAAATTGATATTGGCACTTACACCCAAGTTGTTGCGCCCCTACTTGACAACATGAAATTAAAAACAAAATCAATCATCATTAAGAGCAAAATAATTCAGAAAAAAAGTGAAATTATTTTAGAAAAATCTAATTTTATTGCCGAAACACACAAAAAATTGCAAGCAGCCGGCTTGACATTGTCCAACCTGCAAAAAGTAGTTAATGTTTTAAAAACTAGCTGCTACTTTCACCAACTTCTGAAAGTTTAAGATACACTCATCACTTCTCAAAGGCTGTTTGGACACAAACCTCATATTTGATGCTCATATTAGGACTTAGGCCCCGGGAGATTTGCCTTCCTTTGTCTAATGTTAAAACTGCAGATGTAATCATAATGAAGTTAAAGGGCAAAAAGTCAGGGCCAAAAAAGTGATGTCAGTGACTTAGGTAAGAGTGAGTGAAGGTGTTCTGGGCCAGGAAGTCGCCGCTCTCCCTGTCAACTGTCAATGCGGTTAGTGTCCAAAAAGTGCACAGCGACCAGACGAGATTTTAGATAAGGTGCCCATCCAGCCGTGCCCTGGACATGGCCTCCCTCTGGCCCAGACTCCTCTGCCATTCTCCTTCCCCTCCCTGTCTGGCCTTTTCATCCCTGACCGTCTAGACATCTCCCAGCACGCGATGGCTCACCCCAGCCAACCCGGGCATTTTCTCGGCTCGTCTGCTTTCTCTCTGCTCAAGACGACTGCGTCACAACACTGGCTGGCTGGAGGGGTTTCTCCGCACAGCCACTGAAAGGGACAGAACAAAGCCCGGCAGTTTTCCCTCTCTCTCGCTCTCGCTGTCGCTCGCTCTCATTGGAGTCATTCAGAGGATCAAGGAAATGCTGCTCTGCATAGCATTTCAATCCTCTTGATCACAATCCAAGACTCAGACGAAAGTTATCAGATGGCTTCAAGGGTTGGTTGTAAGTGTGAGCAGCTCCACTGAAGCAGCCTGTACCCATTCGGTGATGTAACAGCAGAGACGTCACAATACTAGACGTCTGAAATTTGGTCTAATAATAGGACAAATCAAACAACACTGATGCCCCGTTTGATATCATCTCAATGAAGCATTATTCAAATAAATACTGAACTTGCTCATCAGTGTGATATTAAACCATGATTTAAAACAGGAGACATCTTCAGAAAGCTTATTCTGTAAAGAATAGCATTTAAGAGTGTGCATAAGGAGTGCAAGAGTGCATGAAAGGAAAAAAAACAATGCTACAGATTGAAAAGTTGGGAAAATGGCTCAATGAAAAACAAAAAAGTAAGATTTGTGCATGATTATGGCCTGACTTGATGGTTGGAGAGATCTGGGACCCATTGGCCACAATAATTGGTCATTCCATCTCCTGTATTGTGTCATGACCGACAACAACAGACCAGTCTGGGACACCTCACAACTCCACGACAGAAAGTCTTGCAGGTTTGATTAATTTCCTGCCTCCAATGATTTCTCCCTCCATATCAGAGACATTGACCAATGAGAGCACTGGGAGCTCTGCATGTGCAACAATCATGGATGCAATTGAACCAAGGTTTGTGCCTTTGAGAGCTACGGGACAGAGGAAAGTTTGTTGAGCTCTGAAACACAGCATCCCTGCCCTTGTAATGTGTTGTAGAGGAGCTACCACAGACTGTAAAAAGAGAAATATTGTAGAGGAACAGCAGATGCAACATGGTGAGTGACTGTATTTATGAGCATACTAAACTAACATTTAACATAACGTTTGTAGATACAAACAAAAGTACTGTACTCTTCCAACGTCGTCACATCAGTAGTTAACTGCAGTCTGTTCCACTCCTGTAGTCTGTGATGCTTTTCAGGCATGTTGCGGCACAAATTTTTGGTTCTGTGGTCACCTAATGTGACATAGTGAACGAAGTGACCAGTGAAAAAAAACGTGTAGTCTGACCCTGACAATAAATCAGCAGGAGCAGATACTTCTGACATGTCATCTTTGGTGTCTGAAAGTTCTTTACAGTTAAATGAATTGAGATCTTTAAAGGTACTGTGGCGTCCTCATTTTTCAACATGTAAAGGTGAGCATCCAGTTTCTGCCCTGTAATAACAGGTCAAATGCAGTGCACCTAAAAGGAACAATTTGCACATTTATGCTACTAATAGAAAAGGAATCCACTGATTTGAAAACCAAATCCCTTTGCAATGAATGAGTATATTTATAGTCTTAATTAATAACGAATAAGTACACAATAAATAACTGTTTTTTTTAAATAATGCACAGTCAGAAACTAGTTCCACCCAATAGTTAATAACGATCAAAAAGAAGTGTACGCAAAAATTCTGCTCTCAGTCTGCAGTTCCTTTTTAAGACATCTTAAATATATGTTCTGGGGATAACTAAGACCAGTGAAAGCCTGTTGACAAATAATAAAATAACTGACTCTAGAGCAAAAGTTCCCAACTGGTGGGTTGGGAATCGAAACTGATTTGCCAGCCTACAATAAGAAATTTTCCTGAAATAATTGGTTTCATGAGGTCTCTTGGACAATCCAAGAAGTGATGTTGAATGTTAAATAAATGTGCTTTTAAACATGTTTGTCTCATCCTGCCTCTTTGTTCAATCACATTTTTCTATCTTATGCACTAAACTCAATTATATTTTGTTAAAAAAAATTAAGAGGTTAAAAACTTCTACCATCGTGTGATGCCATCTTTCATGCAGAAGACAGTGATGGATTCTGACGCCAGATAAGTTGAGGACCACTGATTTTAAAGGATGCAGCAGAGAAGAATCAGACACTTTGACAACCTGCACAGACATAAGTCTGATAAACAAAAGCTACAAATGAAAGTATTTTGCACTTTTTTTTTGGTTTTGGAGACCTAGATTAATGATAATTATAAGTGAACAGAGAGCTCAAACCTACACCAAGACATTTCCAACATTGTTTGGTGAGTAACTATCAAAAATGTATAAACTGCCCCATGCTGCACTGTTAACAAATCCATAAAAAAAAAAACCTGGATTCAGAGCACCACCACTACTGTATCAGATGTTACTATTGTCATGACCAACACTCCCAGAAAATGTCGTGAAAATCCATAGAGAACTTTTTTCCTCATCAGTAAAAGTGTTTTTTTTTTTTTTTTTAAAACTCTCCTATGTCATAATATTAAAAAAAAAACATTTGAAAAAGTTTCTTGTGCCATGACTAATATTTTCTGAATATTTCATAAAAATGTGTTTGTTCCTGTTTGAGAAGTCCCCTTCACAAACAAAGAAACAAACCACCGAACAATCACCAGCAAAAACACAGCCTCCTTGGTGGAGGAAATAATGAGTGAGCCTGGAGGTGATTTCAGAGTGTTTGGCTGTGATCACAGATGGATCCACTGCATCCATCACCACCTTTTTCTCCAAAAACTTAAGGATGTTACATTCATGTGCCTTTGTTGCACAGTAGTATGAGCAGCGACACCATATATTCATACTGGCCGTGTCGTAAATCCCCTTAACCCTGATCTGCCACAAGAGAAGACAGAGGTCGCCGCGCATCAACGTCACTTCTTTATGTACAGACAAAGAGCCTTGCATCCATGACTGATCTCTATTAAATTACACGGATTAAATCAGAGATCCTTAATTAGGCTCCAATAAAAGCGTCATGTGGCTTTTGAAACCTCTGAGTATGTCGTGATTGGATAAAAATATGAAAACATACTAAATGAAATTGGTTTACCGCTGAGTGTGCTCCCCACGAGTGAGTGGAGGAGAAAAGCAGGGCAAACTAAGTGAGGGAGAGATAGAGAGAGAGACAGAGATGAAGGGAAGGAGCAAGAGGGGAGTCTCAGGGCGAGTCACACCTCTTTGCCTCAGAAAAGCTCTTAAATTCCATGTGTGACCTCGGGGAGAGAGCTCTGAAGAGTCAGACAGAGATGCAATGATACTGAATTTGACTGTTGCGGGGTGGCAAGGTAACAGCCTGCCACAAACCTGAGGAAGGTAAGGCTGTGAAACATCACCTAAAAAAAAACATACCTCACTTTATGTATAGCCGAATGACAATAAACCATATATATCTCAACAGCTTTTGTCAGTAAAGCAATAACATGTATTTGTTATTGCCACAACACCAGAAATACTACACAGCTTGAGTAAAACTCAGATGTACACAGCTTTATGTTCATGTCTGCATGCCCCATGTATCTGCTTATCCGTATATCTGATTCCACTCTCTCCTGTTTCATTTTCAAACTCTTTCCACTGTCCTTTCTCCATAATAAAGGTTTAAACCGCAAATTATCATTATGAACACAACAGAAAGAGAAACAGAGGTCAAAGATGACACTTGGCTTGTGTTTTGTTTTGTTTCACATCATACAGTATCAACTTTAGACTAGTTTAATTTCAGTTTACTTTGCCTTTAGCTGGATTTTAATCACTGGCCTTGGAACAACCTTAATTCCATCCCTCCTTAATCTATGTTGCTTTATTGTTATCAGGGTTTGGGCAGGCTAAAGTCCATTCCAGCTGACATGGCGTTAGAGGCTGGGTACACCCTGTACTGGTTACAAGCCAATCACAGGACCCTGATGTGTGAGTGTTTGTACCAGGAACACTCACTGACGGAGAAAAACGGAGAAAATTCGCCCCACACACAGAAAAGCCCTACTGAGATTTAAACCAACAACCATTTTGTTATAAGATGACAGCACCACTTACTGCATGAACATGAAGCCCATACAGAGTTTTACTTATGTTAAAATGCTCTTCAGTAAAATATCCTAAACAGAAATTACATATCTACATTTGGAGAATCCATATAGATTATTTTGTGGTCAATCATCATACAACTAGTGCCTCTTGCTGTTGATTGTTTTATAAAACATAAGGCCTGGCATCTATTTTATTTTACTGTCATTTGGCAAACAAATTAATCAAACATTACTCTTACCATTCATCAAATGATGTAAAAGAAAACAATGTGAAAATTGCTGTCGGGAAAATTTCCCACACTGCCTCTGACTGACAGCCCAGATGGAAAGAACGACAGGAGAAGGAGCTTTTTAGTCAGCTTTTAGTGAGCTTTTTTAGCATCTCTTCAAACTTATATGCAGTGCTACACAAGTGGGCATTTGTCCAGAAACAAGCAATATCGCAGTTCATAGTTGCACAAACAGTGGTCATCTTTCCCACTCAGAAACTGTGAGTTCTTCTGCTCATATGACGGTGTAATCTTCACTTATCAGAGACAAGATGTAGGCCTGGTTCTTCTGCTAATGTGACGGTGCAGTCCTCTCTTTTCAGAGACAAGATATTCTGTATTGATTTCTCGTTTCCAGTTTCTAGTTTCAGCATGAAGGCTTTTCACACAGGCATATAAAAGGATCATAATATGAGTATAATAAGAATGATAATAGATATATACTTTTTTTTTTTTTTACAATTGCTTTACCCAAGATTGTCCTGAATCACAAATAATACATCTTGGACGTAAATATATTTCCCAACCCAAAACTAACAGTACATGAGTTAGACACAAGCCTCTTGGAGAAGCTCCAGTCCTGGCATGCTGGTTTGTGTGCATACAGAACACACTCATAAACACTTAACCACACACATCTGGGAGTTGGTTCTCTCTCTCTCTCAAAAAAAAAAAAAAGAAACTGGAGCATGAAGTGTCCTAGCTCCTCTGGACCCTCGCTGCTCCATGTGCCAGGACAGCCAAAAGCTTTTAAGTGCTTTAAACTCATAATAACCCTAATGCCTCGTCTCCCCCTGTGATCTCTGTTTGTCTGCAAGAAAATGAAATGCAATTGAAACAGATGCAAAGATGGGGGAGTGTTCAGACATTCACCGGGGCTGCTGGGGACTTTGGCGTCTGTGAAGGCATTAGGAGAGGGAACAGAGAGTAAACAGGCTCCCAGGATGTGACGGGGAAAAGTTAAGAGAGTGTGAAACTGTGAAACACACGGGGGCACGCAGCACACATCGGACTCTTTATTTTGCCCTCTTCTCCTTTTCCATATTGGCTTGTTATGCTGTTTGTGATGTTTCTATTTCTGAAAACATGGGGATTGAAAAAAAGGAGGAAAGAAAGAATCACAGATCCTCAGCCACAATGCTTTGCAGGGAATAGTAAGCACGCAAACAAAAAACAGCCCCCAACCACCTTCCCACTCGCCACTAATCCTCTCATGCCCTAATTGTGGGTGCAATCACCCCGGATTCACTTCTTCAGGGAAAGAGAGACGGAAGAAGAGACTGAGAAGCAGAGCTAAGACTCCAGGCTCTGAGAACAGACCACCCTGTCTTCCCCTAAAAATGATTCTCTCTGCCAGAAGACACCAGAACGGTAGGTGGTACTCTCTCTCCATTACATTTCACTTTTATCTCACTTCCTTTTTTTTGCCTCTCCATCTTCCTGTCAGTCCTTCTTCTCTTTTTATTCTTCTCCCTTTGCTTACTGTAAACCGCCTAAGGTGATTATAGATTGTGATGATGGTGGGTGGGGATGGCAAATCCCTGTCTTTGTTTTTTTAAAATAGCTTTAATATACCATTACCCGATGCAGCTGAGAACAATTGTATAATCTCTCAACACCTTCTCACTTACAACTGCTGAAACAGAGCAGCTTATTCTGGGGCCTTAAGCTTCAAGATATGAAGGTCTTGATACCACTGATGGTTCAGCACATGCAGGCCAGCACGGTAAAACGTGAAATAAATATGTCAGGGGTGGAACAATTGACAAAGCAGACAGTACTGTTGCATTTGGGCCTGTTCTGCAAGTCTGTATGTCTAAATAATACATCCTGTTCAAGACGCCTCCACATATTTAATGAGTGAAACAAGCTGGTTTATACACTCATCGATCACATTATGCGTTAAGACATGTTGGCATGGTTAAGATGAACTACTGAGTTCAAACTAAGAATCAGAATGAGGAAAGGCGATTTGAGTGACTCTGAATGTGGCTTGCTTGTTGCCACTGGACAAGTTGGTCTTTTTACGCACAACTGTTTCTCAAGTTTACAGAGAATGATATAAAAATGAAAAAAAAAAAAATCAGTGAGTGACAGATTTCTTGGCCCCAAATTATTTCTGCAAGAGGTCAGAGGAGAATCACCAGAATGCAGCAGAAATTCAAATAATCACTTGTTACAGCCAAGGTTTGCAGAAGACCAATTCTGTATATAAAACATGTTGAATCTTGAAGCAGATAGCTGCAGCAGCAGAAGACCACACCTGGTGCTACTCCTGTAAGCTTATAACAGGAAACTGATGCCACAGTTTGCACAGGCTCACCAAAGTTTGAGACTAGAATATTGGAATCTGATGTGTCCCTAACCTTGCACAGCAGCTGGACTTGCCTGATCCACTGTATATCTTCAGACAGATCCATCTTGCCAAACATCAACCAACAATGGCTGTCAGTGGCCCAAAGTGGCCTGGCCCAATCAGCATCCTTTAGAGCAGGGAGAGATGGGAGATGCAAGCGAGATGACAGCAGGTAGTGACTGCTCGTACAGAAATTAGCATAACAGCTTCAGTAGCAGTTTTATAAGATCTGGACCACATTTCTTTCTTAAATGAAAAACAATCAACAACACTGAAAGCATTTCTTGATAGAAAATATATTATTGCTCCACTTCTGACACATTTTGGTAGTTTACGTAGTTTGTTCTACATAGTGGCTAACCTTTGGTATTTAACACTGTGGCAGTAGCGCCCGCCTACTACAATATCTGATTGGCCAGTAATGAATGTGACTGACAGAACGATCATCCAATCACCTGCTGGGTTAGCTTTTGAAAGGCTCTGCCCATTCCCAAACACTTTCTATGGGCTGTTGCCCAGATGGACTGGTGATATACAGTATATTGACCAGTCCATCTGGCCTGCCAGGTTATCTCTGTAGAGTATCAGATCCTTTCCCCCTTGATTTGGAAACGCTCAGATCTAATGGGGTGGGGAGGCTCCAGGAGGTTATGATGATGAGCTCTGTGCTGATTGGCTGCCCCGACGATATCAGATGGGAGGGGGAGGAGGCATTACAGGCCATGGAGAGGACTTTCAAAACTGTCATGTATCTGACAAGCAGAAAATGTAGGCTGCATAGCTGTTACATAATAAACTCCAGGAAGTGAGAAGCTGAGCATTTTAAGGGGCATTTTCGTTCAAGAGGCGAAGCAACTTTTTCTGTTAACTGAGAGTTTAGTATAAGAACATTAAAAAAAAAACATTACAAGCAAAGAAGATTGGTTTGGCACGACATGGTAGCTGCAGGTGATATTCTTCTCATATTAAATGGGATATCTGTTTTTTCTGTCTTTCTGTTTTAAAATCAATGAAAAAATGTTCAATGCAAAAAATGTTGAAAGGCAATTTTTATATTTTGGGCTACTTATCAAATTTAATGTTTCTGACCATTTCTGAGGGGAAAAAGGATTGACTTTTTAGTGAATTAAAAAAAAAAAAACCTGATGCAACACTGAGGTTAATAGGGTGATTCCCATTTAAGACAGAAAGCAGGCAGGTGGCTTGCTTCAAACTGGTGGGATACTAATGGGAGCTTGCATTAATCGTGCCAGGTCTGCATATCAGCAGGATATGCAAGAAATCACACACGTTCGCTGGAGACACATTAAAACAGGCTATTAAACTCTTTGGCATTTGATTTCTTTTAATCAAAGAGGCCATCAGTCAACCGCGCAGAGTCCCACACCACAGGCCTCAGAAGAAGATGCCAGAAAGCAGCCAGTGACCGGTGGCTGGCTGTGTTTTGTCTGAACGCTGTTTGCTACTGCTGGGAAGGCTGCATTGGAGCAGAGCCATGCCAACCTTTACAGCAGCCCTCGAATTTTCACTCCATGTCTCTCTTCTCTCTCTCTCTTGCAATGTGTCTAAATGTCTGCCTCCTACCCTTTCTCTCTCCCTCTCTCTCTCTTTCAGGCACAAAACCAAGGCGCACATTAGGTGCTGGTGCTGCACATTCTGATGCTTGGCTGTCACTGGATCATTGTCTGGTGACATAAAGCGCAGTAAAGCACTGAGCAGTGATGAAGTGGAGAGGTTTTAAACCTGCGCTCACTGGCACATTTCTTGCCTTTCAACCAATGTCATTTGGAGAGTGTCATCATCCCACAGTGAAAGTCCCCCCCCTCCTCCAAACACTGAAGAGAGAAAGAAAGAAAGAAATGGAGAGAGCTTTTACGTCTTGGTGGTGCTTGCTCCATTATTCCACTGGAGGCTTGATTAGACAGAGGGGGTAATTTACGAGCCACTTCATTGCCAATTCAACGGCCACATCACCTGTAAATAATTGAACCCTTCATGTCCATTCCGACATAATCATATCGCTATCATGTTAATGTATCCACCAGGGCTTTGCTTTGGGTCAGGCGTAGGACTACTTTAAATCTTGGTTGACCTGTCACCATAAGTCTCCTGGGCGCCTCCCTCCAGCAAACAGAAAAAAAGATGAGGGACTGCTTGGAGAAAGGATGAAGAATTGAATACACTGCTAACAAATGCAAGTCAGTTCAGCAATGAGGTTGTGTGATGCCATTGGAGGGCGTACTTTTTGCACTGGCTTGTTCATTATCTTCACTTATGTTGTGGACGAGGGGTATTCATCATCTTTTACATTTATCTCTCTCTGAGTTGCATCAGTCAGGTTTCACGATGAAAAATGGAGCAAGATTTCAATTAAAGTAGAAGAGAGGAGAGACCAGAAAAACCTAAGCTTTAAGCTGCTGTGAAGTGAACAATTGTCCTTCAGCATGATCTCACTGGATCAGGTCAAAGGTTGAGGCTGTTGGGCCTCATATTTCCTTGCTTTCCAGCAAAATACTCTTTCAATGCTTTGAGGGTTTTCTTTAAACTTGCAGAAATGTCCACTATGACCTAAAGGTGAACTTCTTATAGGTCAAAGGTTGTAGAAGAGGTTCAAAAGTGGGGCCCATGGTTTCTTGCGGGGCGCAGTTATAGTCTTGAAACAATGTAACTGCACTGTAGAGTGTAAAACTTTACCTAAATAACTTGTATGTAAATGTAAGGCTGAGAATGAAACTTCACAATACGCCACAAGATCTGAAACAAAGACAGGAATATGTCCATTCATCCATTTTAGACAATAATGAACTAAGAAGATTTTTTTTAGGTCAGAGGTCATGGTCATTGTTCTCAATGTGTTCTCATGTAAACACTGTTTCTCCAGAACCTCTGTTGTGTTTTTTTTAAGCCTTTGCACAAATGTTGACTCTGACTTAATGATAAACCACATCAGCTTGATTTGTGAGACAAGTCAAAGTTCAAGGTCAAAGGACAACACGTCAGTTCCTTGGTTGCAATCACATTCTCTAACCTTGAAGAATTATTTTGTTTTAACAATGGAGATGTCTTGTCGATCTTAAAGCTGAACTGATAAGAGTTAGAGGTTAAAGGTAATTTGGACTCTCTTACATTCTTGCTTGATTAAGTCCCTCAAAACAACAAAAAACAATGGATTTTTTTTTTGAGTTGCCAGTTAAATAACTTGATTTTTTTTTTATTTGTTAAGCCTCTATCCAAATAATCTCAAAAATACCTTGTGGGATTTTCTTGAAACTTTGCCCAATAGCCGTTCGAAATAAGGGTATATCACTTATTTTTTGGGACGAGGAATCCAAGGTCAAGGTTACCAGGTCAAAATGGTCAAATATGTCTCTTGCTTGTTAATGTGATTTCTTAAAGGTTCCTTGAAGGACATTTCATTGAACTTTAAAATTTTCTACTGTGACCTGATAAAGATTTGATCAGATTTTGGTTGCTGAGGGTAAATAATTCAGTTTTTTGGGCATCATTAACTGTCCTTGCCTCTGACTGAAATATCTTAAGAACAATTTGTAGAATATTGATGAAAAATTGCTCATAAATTGTTCATGAATTAAATAATTTCAATCTGGAGGTCCAAGGTCAAGGTCACTAGGCCTCACGTTGATACTGCTCTTATGAATGGACATATCTATAAAAAAAAATATGTTCTCCCAGCTGTCCATTTGAACTCAGCTATAAACTGATTTTATTCTTTGTTGCAAAAGGTCAAGTTCACTGGGATCTTAAATCTTGTTACTAAACATGTATCCACGCTGTTCTAGAAATAAGATTTTTACCAAACACTCTACTAGAAAAAACACCCAGTCCTTGATCTTGTTCCACTGCTATACTTTCACTTTCTGAAAATTGTAGACCCTGTGGAGACAACCACCTGTCAGTAGTTCGAGTTCTGAAATTAACTAAAGTCATTAATATTAATAATCCAATCTGAAATGGTTCACACCTTTCCTTCTGCCCTCTCTCTTTAAATGCAACAAAAAGGTTTGAATTATTTATCAATTGACTTATATTTGAATAGATTAATTCACTGATGCAAAATTAATATATGGCTATCCTCCACATTCCACCCACTCCATCCTCTCCTATCTTTAATGAAGCACTTTAAGTAGTAAGGGTCTCGCCTGAGGTAAAGTAACTGACTGAGGAAGTGGGCGGGGATGTGAGGGGTTGAGGTGTCTAATATAAATTTTACAGTAATAAAGATGTCTCATCAGAAGCAACAGGCTAGTTATCTTTTCCAGATGGAAACAGATAAGAAAAACCCAAAGTGTTTTATGCCTGATGAGCTGGGGCTCTTCAGGGAACAGCATTCTGTGCACTGATTTAAGACAGAAAAACACAAGTAGGAAATAAAGATGTCAAAAGAAGAATAACGTGGCTACAACAAGCCATAATAAGTGCGATCTGTAAGCTTGCCTGGGTGAACCATCAGCTATATAGATATGGACATAGCCTCAGTGATGTCACCCACTGGTCCCCAGAGAGACATTTTTAAACCCAAGTGATGGGAGCCTTTATGTTGGTACAGCTATCAACAATAAGAATTTGACAGTGGAATTGTGACTTGCCTTAAATAACCTGACAGGAAGCCATGAAACTCACCTATCCATCAACTCATCAGTGCCAGTAGTTATGCATGACACCCTTCATGAGGACATGGCAAGGCAACTTCTTTTACACAGCACCATCATACCTAAAACACCTTAAGGTGCTTTACATAGTAAAAACTAGAAGTGCTCTGAGAGTACAAACCACTGCCAAGGCATTTCTGACACTGTCAACTGAGTTATCATGGAAACTGTGGAAAAACTGCCCTCTCCCACCAAGTTAATGAATCCTTCCCAAAATTCCTGGATCTACATCCGTATTCTGATCACCACCAAAATCAATTCACTTTTTCCTTGTGCCATGGCCAATATTCCCTGAAATCTTCCCCAAAATACGTTTAGAACTTTTTGAGTTATCTTGCTCACAGACAGACAAACAAATAGGCAAAAACATAACCACCTGGTGGAAGTAACAAACCATTACAAACATTATATAACCATAATCAGATTGTTATATGAAACAACAATCCCATTCATGCTTCATTCTCTGTCTTCAAAGGCTGCTTTGTAACAGGTTAAATATAAAAGACATGCAGTATTTTTTAAGGCTTAACATGTTACTTTCAGAGCAGTTTTTGAAGACAAAAAAGATGCTGTACCACAACCAATCTCGTCCCCACACTTCCTCACCCTTCCTGTACCGTATAACAATTTCTTTGAGCATATCAAGATGATGTGGTTCTTCTTTGATTGCTTTTTGGGAAAACAAAAAAGAGTAAGCCAAACAATCCAGGGCTCCACAGCTGAAGTAGTGTATTGCACCAAAGGGACGTTTTGAGCACTGCTGTTGAGTGGAGCCTTGTTATATACAAGTGTGAGCAAATCAAGTGTGCCCATACTTTGACGGCTACTTCCAGCAGGATGACACATCATGTCTCAAAGCTCAAATAATCTCAAACTGGTTTCTTACACATGACAGTGAGTTCACTGCACTACTGTGGCTTCCAGAGTAACCAGATCTGAATCAAGTAGAGCACCTTTTGGATGTGGTGGGACGGTAGATTTGCATCATGGATGTGCAGCTGACAAATCTGAAGCAAGTGTGTTATGCTATCATTTCAATGTGGACCAAAGTCTTTGAGGAATGTTTCGAGCAGCTTGTTCAAACTATGCCACAAAGAATTAAGGCAATTTTGTACAACCCAACACTTAACAAGGTGCCTAAAAAAGTAGCAAGTGATTATATTTTGAAGTCTGGCTCTTACAGTGTGATCTAAATGTAGCTGATGGTCCCCCCCATGGGTTAATACTCACTAACATTGAACCCTGCACATAGTTACTTCCTATATATCTGTCTTAATGAAATCATTACTGATGACTTGTAGAAAAAAACACCCCGTTGTAGTTTTTCACTAAATAACTTAGCTCTTGATACCAAAATAATGTCTTATTGAGCTGTTAACATGTTTATTTTTATTGTAAAAAAATTGGCATTTCAATATTGCATCCTCATGGGGATCCCCAGTATTGACCAGCCTGAAGTGGACACTGGACGTACTGCAGTTTTTTAACACTTCTGCAAAGGCTGCCAGTTGGTGTGTACATATCACAAGCCAAAGCTCTCCTTTTTTGGTTGCTAAATGAGGAGAAGACGCTGGGAGTCATCCCTGCCATTTGCCGTTTTTACACATTCAGCGGTGCCACGTGGCAAAACCCATCATCCGCTGTACTTCCTGTTCTGTGAAGCTCAGCTGGGGCGAAGAAATGGGACAGAATGTGTGCCAGTGTGTGTTGGTGAGCTTGTTTGTGCGCACCCATGTCGTGCCTGTTCTTTTCTGGTGATTCACCCAGCACTCTGGCAGCCGTCCAGGACCTATTTTCTCTCTTTTTTTTTTACATAACAGCAAACGGCATCACTCAGGCCCTGTGCCCTGTCCTTTCTCTTCTGCCTCCTCCTCCTCCTGTTCCTCTGCCACTTCCTGCTCCTCCTCCCCCCATCCTCCACCTTTATATATGCAAGGGAAGCTTTTGAGAGAACTTTGTGTTGTTTCCTGGGTGCAACTTTACCACCTATGGGACCGCGAAGTGACCAGTCCGGAACAGACGCTCTTAGACCACACCCAAAGCACAGAGTGGTGGAGCAGATTCCAGGGTATTGCGTGGGGGAATTGCGTAGGAAGAAAGTGTTTTGGACTGAAGTGCCCCCCAGAGCTCCGTTAAAGGCTCAGGATCCGGGATCCGCTACACCATATGCCTACAGGACAGCACCCAACAGGGCACCGGGGTGTGACGGGCTGAAAATAGGGACTTGCAGTCACAATCCTCAAAGTACCTGCCAACATACGGCCATTCGGCACCAGCAGAGCAGAGTGATGAGGTGGAAGAGGACGGTACAAGAGGGGGTGGAGAGCAGAGGGGGGTTGAAAATAGAAAATCAAGGAGTTGAGAGAGAGGTGCTGAGGAGAGTTTAGTTTGGGAGGGATGAAGGTGAGGAATGAGGCAGCGTGTCTGTGTGTGGAGAGTGTGTGCGTGTTTGAGTGTGTGTGTAGGAGCAGTGTGTAGGCAGGGGTTTAGTGTCTGGACTGCTCAGTGACTCAGGTGTGAATAATACGTTAAGTCTACTTTATGTGTGTGTAAGTGTGTGTGTGGAGAGATCACAGAGGAGTGGTGGGTCGGTGTAGGGCCGGTCGTCTCTGTTGTCTCGGTGGCTGAGGGTGTGCTCTGCCGTGTCTGTGGCCCGCTCTATGACAGCCAGCCTGCACACTGCTCACCGGTGCAGAAGCGCTAATTGAATTAAGTCTTTATTATCAGGCTGCAGAGGCAGCACTTCTCCCCATCTCGGCCCGCTTGGCTGACACTTTCTCCTTGAACACCTGCTTGACATCAACTTCCTCCTCTATTTATTTATCCCCTCTCTCCTGTGGCCAGCCACTCACTGCATCCCGTCCCTCCCTCCACCTCCTCCTCCATATTGGCATACCAAGCGAAGCTAACTTCTTTTTCAAATTGCTTCATCTATTGATGTTGCACATTGTTCCTTAACCTTAGATTTGCAGAATAAAGCAGCTTTTACTACAGCACTCTCACACAAGTAAAAGAGATGACCTACACCAGTGCTCCTGAACTTTTTTGTACAAAGGCTTGTTTTTTTTTTTTTTAAATCCAGCTCAGACTAAAGACTCACAATGCGACGAGCTGAAACTTTTGACTGTTTGCAGCAGGTCTTAAAGTCTGTGAATTCACACCACTGCAGCTTCAAGAGTCGATGTGTTGTCTCCATATAAACCACAGGGACAATGTAGTCGCAGAGGAGCAGGGGGGACACCATTTAACAAACATGCAGAGTGTAACTCACAATAATGCAGGCGAGCCATGAGCTTATTTCTAAACCCCAAATAGAGAGACATTCATGAGCATTTGTTCTTTTTTATTCCTTCATCACAGTGGTGACAGAGTCAGAAAGCCTAAGTGTATAGTCAGATATGCAGAATATAACACCCTTCGATCTCTGCAATTCAACAAATGATAATAAATTGTTTCTCTGCGGCCCTGGTAACAAATGATCTACAGCCCAGTACAGATCTGTGGACCAGTGGTTGGGTCCTCTGATATAAACAACCCTATGCCTCACTTTTACTTGTTGCTTCACATTATCGCAGTGTCTGACATGAAGAAGGACGATTACAGTGATTTACTTAAAATAGCTGCAATTCTACTCCTGTCAAAAAGCAAAAACACAAAAAACAAGATGATCAAGCCTGTTGAGCTGGATGGTCTATTTAAATGGGATAGAATTTACATTGCTTATATATATATTGCTGTAAGTTTGAGGCTGGAGATATCACATGTTTTGGCTACTTCTTTCAGTCACTCTAGGAATAGTTTGTGATTTAAGTAGTATGCACTTCCTCTCAGGATAAACCTCACAGGACTATTGATATCGATACCTTTGATTGATGTATCTCCATTATGTGCAGAACAGCTGGCTCACTCCTCAGTGACGACAAGTCTGTGGACTCATGTTGGCTTTTCACCCCAAGTGAGGCAACAGTCCAGCGGCACTTCGTCAAATTTTCAATCCTGTATGACTGCATGTTTGAGCAGGTCCCGTGCCAGAGGTGCAGAAAAAAAGCCATGACCAGGAACATCTTTGAGTATTCTGAATGGGTGATCTTGTCAGCGTGAAATATTGTCCATGAAGACAGCAGCAGCACACAAATGTGATCTAGTTGCTCATCTTTAAATTTATGGCCAATCATATTAGAAAATACGTCAGTGAATATTTCCCATCTGTTTCTGCAGAAACTTCCGTCATTCAGTTTAGAGCTTTTGAAACTCCCTGGTATGTTTTTTTTGTGGCATTTTTTGACTTATGTTGTGCTTTGCTGCTATTGTGTTAATCTGATAAAACAGTAAACTGACCTACTAGAAATGTTTAGTGTCTGTGTTGCAGCAGGGCCGGTGGGGGGCGGGGTTCAGATATCTCGGAAGATTAGCGTGTTATGTCAAAATGTCTCCCTTTCAAATAAAACACAGTTTGGTCTTAGTTATCTAAATTAAGTGTACTATATCAATTATCTTTTTTTCTCTAAAACCAAATGATCTACAGCCCCATACTGGTCTGTGGCCTGGTGGTTGGAAACCCTACACTTCAATGTCTATTACCATATGAGAAGGGACACAAAATATATACAAGGATTAATGTCTTGGACTGATCCTGCCACTCTTGGCCTTCAGCAGTAGTTGTGTTGAGGGAATAAAGGCGATAAAGCTAGATGATGTTCTATGTCCTATTGAATAGTCTCCGGTGGGCAAGCTGGCCAGGGTAATATACAGCAGCTGGGATGAGAACTAACATATATCTAGTCCCCTGTCCATTTCCACTAGCCTCAGGCTCAGGCTGCTTCCCTGGGCTCGACTTGGGCATTACTTTAGAGGACAGACAAACAAGAGGCACTATTAAGTTGGCTCCGAGTCTGAGGCCCAGGCGCTGGGCCCAGCACTGGCTGTAATCTATTGACCGTTTGCGTTCTCCCTTCCATGCCCCAAAACCACAGGACTTCTCTTTATCTGTCAGTTGAATCCATTGCTCACCTCTCTCCTTCTCTATCTGCTGTTTACCTACTCTGTTTTCCTTTTTTTCTACTCTCCTTCGCTCTATGTCAGCTCAATCCCCTCTATTCCATCTTTCTCCCGCTCTTTCGTCTGTTTGCGTAAATCCTCACCCCCCCTTCACTCCTTCTCCTCTTCACCCCCATCCATCACTATCCCTCCCATCTCCATCTCGTCCGCTCCCTTCTCTTATCGACATGTTTCCATTTTCTAAACTGCCCTCGCTCCATCATATTCACTCTTTCTTCGATGGTCATTTTTCATTCTCTCCCCTTCATTCACTCTTACATCACGCTCTCCGGGTTCACCTCGCTCCTGTCCTTTTTTTGTCTTCTCCCGGTGGGCTTTATTTCACCCAGCCCACAAGGCCCCAGGTGGGCATAGATGTCCTTGTCAGGCCTGGGGGGTAGCAGCGTGGGACAGTGTCCTCCAGGGGCCGCCGCAACGGGACAGCCAGGGGAGAGGTGTCACTATGCAGCAAACTAAACTTTTACCCATGATGAGCTGAGGGAAAACAACCGGAGAGAAGAGGAGCAAAAAGATGGCAGGAGTCACTGTTTCTTGTCTCTCCAGGATTGCTTGACGTGCTATCTTAAATACATACAACACACTTGTACATGCTCAAATTTGTTGCTATAAAAAGATGGAAGCTTGAGGTAGTGACTCTGCCCCAGAACTATTGGCCCTAACAAACAAAACACAGCCACTCCTCTTGCCATTACATAAAATGACAGAGCAGCAGAGAGGAAAGAGAGATTGAAGGTGTTCAAGTAAGGAAGCAAGGGTTGGTTCAACCAGGCTGAGGTGCATCCCCCCTTCTTATGGACTGATGCTCTACTTCCCCCTACTTCTAAGTAAGGATATCCCACTTTATTTCATTGAAGATAAACATAAGGTTGTTGTACCTAAATGAGAAGAAAAGCACTTTGAATCCCCTAATCCCAATTGCACCCTTATGCATTAGGCCTCACAACTCCAGCATGTAAACCAATCGGTGGCAGCAACCAGCACAGCATGTCACCAGGGCTGCCAGGTCAGAACCCCTCCTCACTGGTGGTTAGTTTATCAACCCCAACAACCTCCCCTTTCACATTGCCCCTCTTGGCCCCACAAACACTGCCACCTCTTATGCCAATATTACTCATAAAAAAAGGAACAGAGCAGAAAAGACCTTTTGGGGTATCCTAACGCTCAATCACGCCATATTTGGCTGTTGCTCAAAGTCCCCCACTTTTTAAATTCCATGAGCAAAAACAAAACAGGAAAGAGAGAGATAGAGAGTTGTTACAACCTAAAACATTGGGTCCCAACAACATAACACTTAAATTCACTATGCACAAAATAAAATAACTAAACAAGAAAAGTCAGGACAGATAGTTTCCAAAGAAGACGGGGGAAATAGAGCCCAGATCAAGGCTAGTACTCCCACCAGGTTTGACTTTTGTTCTACTCTCCCCTTCTCGCTCATTTTTATGAAGGAGGAGAAGATAGAGATTGGGATTTTAATTTTATTACCTCTTCAGTGTGGCTACATTTCCTTGACATATTATTTTGGATAAACATGATCTACTTGTACCTAGGGCTGCGCAACATTACCTAATCTCAGTATCACAATTAGTTGAAGCTCTTACCCCATTACAATTAATGAACGATTATTTTATGATATGCTGGAACAAATTGGTGGTGTTACTGACGGTCTTCCTGCAGTATTTACACTTAACTACTTTCTGCTCGATGTCCACAGAATCCAATGCTTTTCTTGGCTACAAGGTCCTCTGATAGATTGTCACTTGTCTCCTCCATGTTGGCAGCGCGTCCTACGCTGTTGGCCACGCTTAAAGTGAACTCAGACTGTCTGGAGGGGGCGCGGTCACATGACTTACACCGGAAAAATAGTCAAAATAATCGACATGAGTAAAATTACTTCACTTAGAGGGTCTAAATGTCTGTTTAGATTATTTTTTGATTAATTTCCCAGCCCTACTTGTACCTCAATGAAAGGGTAAATGCCCAACATCCTGTCCCTACAAATCTTGGTCATAGACAAAACAAAACTATTCCTGGGAAAGCAGAGTCAGGGCAAGTGTCTTAGTGGAGCCAGCAGTCACCCCTGTCAGATTGGGATGTTTCTTTACCTCCCCCTACTTTCCCAAATCCATAATGGACAGCAGGGAGAAATGAAGGAACTAGACGGGCTTACACAGTACAATCCTCCGCCAAGGTAGTTCTGACATTCTTAGCCAAGTTATTAGCAAAACTGTGGAAAATTTTGAGATGTTAACAAATGCTTTAAAAAATCTTGGATCTGCATCTGGATTTAAGTTTAGTTGATGTTACCCAAGAACAAAACACTCACTCATTTTGCGAACATCACTCATAGAACATGAACAGGCAAAGATCCCAATAAAAACAAAAGAAACCAAGAAAAGTCAGGAGAGCCATCTAAGAAAGATGACGGTCGAAATTGAGTAGGGCTGTGGTGCCCTGATCAATCAAGGCTAGCACTCCCAACAGATCTGACTTTTGCTCTACCTTTCCCTACTTACTCATTTTCATGAAGGAGGAAAGGACAGAAAAGAGAAACGCAGGGGAAATATTAAAAAAGGGGATTACACTTCATTACCTCACCAGTCTCTCCACATTTACTTAACATGTTCGCTTTTGCATAATTCTGCCTTGATTCAGGCCCGTACGTCCTACTGTCTTCTTTTCAATGTGATCTTATCTAGTATCTCTCTATCTTTTATGCCTTTGTTTCTCTCTCTCTTTGTGCTTTCCCCCTACTCTCTCACCCTCTTTTCCCCCTATGTCTCTCTCTCCTGCTGTTCCTGTCCTTTCCCACTCTCCTCTGAAACTCTGCCAGCCAACGGGTGCCACAAAGCATTAGGACCAAACACTATCAGACGCCCTTCTCAGGCACATCCTACACATCAGCCCCCTCCCTCTCTTATAAACACACACATACAGACACACACAGGAAGCACACCATGTGCCAGACTAGGTGACAGAAGCAGAGTTTACACACAGGCCCAGGGAGGTCTTATTCACTGTGGCAGACTCACCCAAACACTACCTCTGATGAAATAGTCGCACAGTTACAGTAGTATGCACAAGTGCTCTATTTTTAATTCAAACACACATCCACACAGTTTGGAGGCAATTACACACAAGATTTCTATCTCAATGCATTCATAAAAGGCGGCATATGTTCACTCACAATGTGTTTTTCACATGCGTAGTCACACTGTAAGCTTTGCAGACATGCCATGTGCATACACAAGAGTACATTTACACATGCGTAAACAAAATCCCTTCTATTCCTCCCTCACTCACACACAGATCTGCACAAAATCGCAGGCTCTGTACACAATAGCAAACAGCACACACAATAGCAAACAAACAGTCATTAGTAGATTTCAGGCTGCCTCTCAGTTCTGCTCGACTCTGCTGTTGGTGTGCCCGTGCCTCTGGGGTGGCGCCGCTGCTGTAGGTTTTAATAAAAGCATTGTCTTTGGAAGCTGTCTAAGGGGACTCGGTTTCATTTTGGAGAGCTGCTGTTGCTGCTGAAGCTGTGGATGTGGGAGGAGAGAGGGCTATTGCGCTGGGACGTGGGGGCGGCTGGGTTCAGTGTCATAGCCAGGCCCTCCAAGGACTGGTGCTTATTGTTTGATAGTTTCAATATACAATGTGTATGTGTGTGTGCATTTGTGTTCTGCGGTCATGTAAGCACATGTGTAAACTCGTGTGGACATATTTGGGTGTAAGTCGAAGCAAATAGCTGATACAGCCCACTGCTTCAACTTTCCAAGAGCAATTACGAGCCCACTGCATGTTTATATTTTATGCAAGGGAAGGTAACACACACACACACACATATATATATAAATATATATATACACAGTAATATACAGATGATAGTGGATGATAGTCACAGACTCCCACTCTTCTGTGTTTTGCTTTGTGCTGCTGTTCAAAAACTGTGAATATCATATTATTAAGACATATCAATATATCTTAAGGGAGATGTGAGAAACAGAGGCTCAAGCACATAGGAATCTGTATTTTTTATCTGCTCCATTTTGCCATGCTTTATTCAAATCAGGGTTATTTTTCTTGTTATGCTTTGATATAAAGATTTAGAATTTAAGATCTAGTGTATTGTCACTCCATAATAAGCTCTCTGCATACAAGAGATGTTGTTCTCCCCAAAACAGTCAGCAGAGATACATGTTAAACAGTTAGCTCGCCAGTGATCAATTTATTTGGGGAGGGGGGAGGATTTTAGTTGCCATTTCTAATTTAAGAGATGGTTGTGGGTTCTGAAGACAGTTCAGTCCAGAAACATTAACCTAAGGCCCTCAAACACTAAAAACAGTCAATATAGGAGTCAAATAACAGGAATCTTTCTTCTCATCAGTTCAAAGAGCTAGAAAAAGTGATATGCATACTGACCCCATGATCATGAAATAAGATTTTCAATACAGACGTTTTTTCTAGTATGTCTTGTTTCGATCAGTAAAAAATAAATATTTGCTGTTTTATGCCAATGCAATAAAGAATGAAACCCTGAAACACTGTTGGTTGATTTACAGTTTTAATATCAAAAATTTATGTACAACTTCATTGCTCAAATATGTTGACAACATTTCAGAGATTAGTTTGTTTCTCACCAAATCACCCACTTCTTTAATGCTAATGCTATTTATATGTTTTTTTTTGCAATTGAAAAACATGGTTTTCCTATATTTGCTGACTATATGACCATGGATAAAGTTTTACTACTTTTTGACAACACAATCAATTAAATAATTAGAAACTGTACCATCTTTAATCACATGGTATATGAGAAAATTTTGACATATGTTATGGACAGAAATTTTATCATTATATTTGCATAATACAGGAAACCCCCGAGATATCGCGGTTCAGTTTTCGTGGTCCCGGTATTTCGAATTTTTTCAGTAAGATTAATTGCTAACTATTAATTATCATATTGCGTACATTTGTGCCATTTCACGACATTCTGCAGCATTGTTTAGGAGTTTAAATCTCAAAAATATAATGCCCGTACGAACCAATTCAGTCAGAGTGTGGGCATTTTTTTCTCGGCTGCTGATTGGCTGTTGTGTATCACGTGGCTTCGTATTTCGCAGGGAGGAGAGATGCTTCTTTGCTCATGAGAACAGTATGTGTATTTTTTATACTGCTTGTACAATATTTTTGTGTTTTCTATTGCTGTTGCTCTCTCAATATATTTTAATGTGTTTAAATGTATTTCTATTGTTCTAAAAGTGTGTTTAAAGACCTTAAAATTCTTTTAAAAGTGCCGTAAAAGTTATAAAACATGCCTAGGGTATATTTAATAGGGTATTTCCATTTTGCGGATGGGTCCTAACCTCTGCAATGGAGGAGGGACCACTGTATTGGTTGCATAAGACCTCTGTTTTTGTTGCAATAGTATAAAAAACCATCGATATTATAAGATATTTACCAGACTCCTAATAAATGTTACAGTTCTATAAAAGGAGATAAAATAAAATATTTATATATGATATTTGGTCTATATTGCCCAGCCCTAGCTGTTAACCAGTTCAATAAAACAAACAGTATGAGAAGAAACCCTAATGTGCAACTGCTTCACTCATGAAAGCGTGTGCCATTCAGGGGATACTCAGGATAACGAGCCATCTCTATACGACTCACAGGTGTCCATTAGCTCTTTGGGCTGACCAATCTGTGACACCCTCTAGTCAATAGTTTCTCCATCTGTCAGCATACAAACACCTCTGAGAAAGCCCCTCGAGGAGACATTTGTGTCATTTATGATGGACAGTGAATGTCTTCTCTCCACAGGAGCGCACTGTAACGCCCATGATGAGGTCAAATCAGATGTTATTGTCTGCATTTTGAAGCACAATGCCTCTGTGCCCTCCCTCTCTCCTCCCACAGGCGCCTTCAAACCCCATCAGCTGAAGCAACATGGACACATCTTTAAACAGCCAAAAGGAAAGAATGGCTATCTCAGAGGATGCTGGGGAGGAAAATCCTAATTGTCCCTTTAAGTGTGTTCCCTCCCATGGAGTGAAGGTGCGGGGTAACGGCCATCTTAAATCACAGCCCGGCCGCGGCCTTCATTAAAGCCATAATGCCAGGCTCTCCCTTTAATGGAAATGGAAGCCAGCAAGGCTGTGGGTGTAAATTAAAGTGTAAGGCCCGAGCAGGCAAAGATTTCCCCGGCTCTGACAGGTGCGGCCTGAATTAGCTGTAGTGCTGTTCAAGCAGTCAGTGGGAGAACACTGGTATTGATTTTAAGCACTGTTGCACTTCCTATCTGAAAGGGAATGTGTATTACTAGAGCTAGGCACATCAATCACTCAGCATACCAACACTCTCCCCCTGGCACGGTGCAGATTTTGAAATGATAAACAAACAGAAACAGACCAAAACAAAAGATAACACTGGCTGTATGATTTCTGTATGGAGCCTGGATGATGTGCAGCAGCTCCAGCATCGTAAACTACATCTGTGCGTGCATGTAATTGGTCCACTTCATCTCATCTCCCTTGTGTTGACAGGATGCCATCTCTATTCAGGGCATGTCCTGCATCGCGTGTCACCTTGGTCAAACAGCTAGCGTCAGCTTGTGGCCCAATCCTGTGTTTACGACCTGCATGTGTCAGAGCAGCTACATGCATACAGTGCAGCCATGCAGCGCCGCGCCTCCACATGTGCGACCCCGCTGCTTATCTCTGCCTCGCATCATGCCCCGCTGACCCTGTCTGCAGGCGCTGGCAGGGGCAGAATTAGCCTACTTAGCCTATTCCCCACAGGGGTCAACCCACACGCAGACATGTAGACAACCCACGCCCCACAATCAGATGCACTCAAACCTGTCGGCAAGCGCTCAAAGATGTGCGATGACAAATGATAAGGCAGCACTTAACCACAGGTGTCCCTAGTTTGGCCTTTCACCCGTGACCTTGAGCAGAGAGCCTTTCATAGAGAGGCCAACCATCAATCATCTGCCATCAATCACACATATATGGTGCAGCCTTTCACTCCCCCCCCCAACCTTTCCTGGCCATAACATCCATCATTTGAGCACTACCCTTTCACTGACATGAGGGAAAACACAAACACTTCACAGCCTCGCTCCCCGTCCAGAAACACCCCGAACAGTGAACGCGCTCAGCCTTTCCTGCAGGGGTAACTCCTTGGATACATGCGATGTGTTGTTGTGTTGACACTTGAACTGCAGGTGTACACCAGGGGCTGCTCCCATGCGACACGTTTGCTGAGATATCAGCACCTGCACTGTGACATGACACGAGGTTGAAATCCTTGAAGCACGCTGGCAGCTGAGACCGCAGCATAACAGAGAGGAAGTGGTGTCAGGATGTGGACACGAGCATCCAGAGGACCATTTGGCCAAAAAGTCACTTGATCTCAAATCTATCACAGCCTGAGCGGATGTCACTTTCAGACTGTGTGGGTCTGAAAATGGCAGAAATCTTACCTTGGGAGTTCTAGCACATTTTAGAAACCCTATTAAGTCATTTAAATTGGCTGCCCTGTGTTAATGAAACAGGTGTAAGTTTACAAAATGTCTAGTGGTTGTAAAGTTGTAAAACCAAACCATTTGAACTCCGTCCAAAAGCTGAACCCTCTCTCTTGTCTGTACTTCAGTGCCAACTATAGCCTCCTGTTTTAGGAGGAAGCCTTATGGGAAGTGTCTGTTTGTTTCAGGAAGTCACTCCTTTACTGTGTAAGCTACATAAAAGCAGAAGAATCTACATGGTAAACAGCAAAAACATAACTAAAATGGTGTTTTTAAGTAACAGTAGTGAATGTGGAAGCAAACATGCTCAAATGTAGAGGTTCTGAAAAATGGTTGTGGAAGCGTTTGCTCTCTTAATAAAATAAGTCGATGCTTCACATAGCATTACCAATGTCTCAAAACCAGTCATTGCTTCTAAAGCTGGGGAATGTCAGCAGAACAGATGAAGATTGTAAAGGAATTGTATGACATGGAGAGGTTGACCTTTTCATTAAGACTTTGTTTAGATGAATTCAGTAAGTACTGGTCCAAATGAATAACATTTTTGAACAAAAATATATGATAGGAGGTGGTTGATATATATTGTTTTAAGCATAACTACATATGTAATTGTGTTTGTTCCTCTTGTCTTGTCTGTGATTAATTAAAGGATAATGATTGGTCTGCATACAGATGTTTTGTAAGGATCCTACCCCGGATACACATTCATTTGGAAGAGCTGATGGACTAATAATAACAATACTTGGACACTGGAGAAAACAATCCTGACTTAACCGTATTGAAAATCAACTGTATTGTACTACCCCCCTATGACCTGTCTGTTTTTCTATTGTTTTGTTTTGTTATATATTAGGGCTGTCAAATGTTAATGTGGATTAATCCATCATGATGATTAATCTGATTAAAACTTTTACATAATTCACCCATCTGCAGTGCAGAATGACTCAAAATCCCTTAAATGTCTCTTGCAACGCGTTTCTGGGAAGTTTGTCCAAGTAGACTTTCTGTTGCGCATGCTGCAGCACATGTGCAAATGGGTAGTTGATCCGGCAGAAGCAACCAACTTGAATAGGAATAGCTAAAAAGCACGGTGGCCCTGTCGGTGGGAAATTTGAATACAAAAAAATGCAAAACGGAACCGTGAACTGACAGACAGTTATACGCACACTCTGCAGAAAGGAGTTTCTTTTCACTGAAGCACTTCCAGCTTAAAGTGCCACATTAAAGCAAAGCATGCGTCAGACAGGGCTCCTGCTAGCATTTCAGCTAACGCATCGTCCAGCTTTCAACAAACCACCTTCGAGCAATTAATATAGATTAAAAATGAATGACATTCAATCGTGATTAAGCAAAATTAATCCATAGTAAACCTGTGATTAATCCGAATAAAATTTTTTTAATAGTTTGACAGCTCTATTATATATACAAAAAACACTACAATAAAAATGTAGTTTAGAAAAAAAGCTGGGGAATGAAACTTAAATAAGCCTGCAGTTGAAGCCATTTTACCCCCTTCACATATGTGCAACCAATCCACTGTGTTGTGTGCCTTTAGGTGCCATTATGCCAGTGAAATGTATTTGCAGCCTCTAAAGAGCCACAAACCGCATGTCCCTTAGCAAAGTTAAAATTCCCTGTACAATCTAAACATCTAAAGCTTATTTAGATATAAGAAGCACATACACCTTTGTAGAGATATTTGATTTAAAACTTACATTAATGCAAGATAATTTGTTGTCTTAATCTTAAATAGATTTTCTCACAACTAAGAATCACAATCAATCCAGAACTCAAAAATCAAGAGCAAGCTTTGAAATTTTGAGTTTTCAGAGGATGTTTTCATTTTACAGTCTATATAATAACACATTTAAAGTTATGTTGGGAAAAAAGCGCAATGACTTGTTGATAATCTGCTAGAAATAACAACCGCTGGTCCCTGTCATACATCATCAGGCAACACCTACATGCTCTCCAGAGCTATCATCAGTGAGTCTTGCACCAGCTTTGTTTGCCATGCCTCAGATATGCCTGTCATTGGTTAATTTTTGTTTAGTTGGAGGCTTAAGGAGAAGTGACATTCTGAATAAAAAGCAGGTGAGCTGTGTGCTCTTTTGGCCCATGCTCCATAATTACACCAGAGAACGTTTTCTAATTGGCAGTGTCTTTATGCAAAGCTATTATCAATGTCCCTCCAAGGCAGTGAAAGAGAGATGGGCTGGAGAGGGAGACGTGGGGAATGGTTTCTATGTCAATGAGCACAGGGTCCATTCACACATGGACGAGAACTGCTGAAATGCTATCATTATGAGTCCAGCTTGTGGGAAAAAATAGAAAGGAGGGGATTGAATATGCTGAGGTGGTTACAGATACTTTAAATGTAAGTCTCAGTAAAAAATGTATTCTAAAATTATGTTGTATTTTGATGTTGAAATTTGAAATGATCAAATCTGAAATTGAAGCAAGTTGCTGCCTCAAACTAAGGACTATCCACCACGGTCGTATGCAGATAATGTTACCACACTCCACATTTTTATTACTTATTTTATGACTGATGATGTTTTCCAATATATATGTACCATGTAAAAAGCCAAGAAAATTCTGCCCTGTGTTTGCAAAAAGGCTTCACACGTGTGCACACGAACAGCAAGAATGAACAACACCAGCAGCTTCTATTCTATTTCAATACAACAGTACCACTGGGCATTTAGCTCCACATGTGGGTGTAATATCTGACCCAGACAAACACCACCAGCTTCAACTGCGTTATTAGTGAAGTGGTGAGCGTGCAGACAAACAGGAACAAATTAACATAAAGTTCAAAACAGACGCTGCTCCAGCGCATGTTATGTTTATTGACTTGCTTAAAGGCAATTATTAGTCAATACTAAGATTCTATTATTTAACTGCAAACTTCTCAGAGTATCAGCTTTCTGTAATATTTAACATCCTTCACTGAAGCAGAAGAAGGCTGGAAGCTGTGGGTGAGGGAAGAGAAAAAGTATGAAGAACTAAAAAATTCCTGAATGTTATCATTTAATTGGTCTGAGTCATCTGGACTGTTTGAGGGAGTTGATCTGACACTAGTGGGTAACCCCCCCCTTGGTCCAGTTTATCGAGAAATATGTAAACGCAGAAATCAACTCTGATCGGACACAAACTATTAATCCAATCCAATACACTTGAAGTAAAAAAATGAAGTAAAATACAGAACATGACAAATAAAAACACACAACAATTTGTTAAAATGAAAGCCAACTTCAGAAGATCTTAAACACATAAAACAGGGACCACACAACTCTCATGCTCAATTAAAGGCCAACAAATAAAAGTGAGTTTTAGGATGAGTTTTAAAAGCAGTAAGGCTCTGTCACCTCGAGTTTTTAGTCTGGCCTTCAGAAAAACAAGACAGCTGCTCCACAAACCTCAAAGATCTCAGCAGGGTGTAGCTTTTCAAAAGATCGCAGTGCAAATCCATTAAAAGACTTAAAAAACAAACAATAAAATCTGAATCTGAAATGAACAGGTAGCCAATGAAGAGAGGCAAGAATGGGGGTAACATGTTCCCCCTTTTGAGTACCTGTTAAAAGATGAGTGGCAGAATTTTGGACTAACTGTCAGCAAGCAATGGAGGCTGATTTTCACCGACATGAAGTGTATTACAGTAGTCCAAACGTGAAGAAATAAAGGCATGAATCATTCGCTTAAAATCAATAAAAGATAAAAATGATTTAATCTTGGATGAGTCAAGCCAAATACGCAAATTAAAGGTGGTCCTGGCATTCAAATACTGGATCCATCTGTTTGTAGTGAGATTGCAAATGAACTGGCGACCACAACAAAGAACCAGTTGACTCATCACACCGCATTAATAATGCAAACAGCAGTTGTAGCTGTGGTATGGCTGCTAACCAACCTGGATTTTAACAGATAATATAAGTCTAAGAATAACTATAATTATGTGCATTCAAACACAATCCTCAGGCTGCTATTAGTGCTCTGGTGCTGAAAATCACAAGAACGGCAATCAGCAAAAATTATTAACTATCTCATTTGTAGAGCGTCACAGCCATTAGAACAACACATGATTAAAAAAAGCAAAAGTCAGCCACAATAAGTCTTTTAAATTTGTAATTCTATTAATATTAAACTTATCTGTGATGGTGTAACAGGGCCATTCAGATACAAAAAGTAGATTTACATTTTTAGGAAGGGAAACACTTCAGTGCATAGAGCTGTGATTGTTATTTATTTGTTGTTATTGTATTGTTTTTTTCCTTCAAATAACCCCAAATGTTGGTGCTCAGTGTTTCGGTCGCTGGTAAGTTTCTACTGGTCAGTCCTCAAACAGAAAGACAACTTGATTGGTGCATCAGCTACAGGCTATACGGCAAATTTTTCTTCTGCCTATTTTTGATTCAATTAACTGAAGTTTTTTATTACCTAAAAAAGACTGAAGGTGTATTTAAAAACTTAATAAAACAAAAAAAATCCAAGTTTTATTCTCTGGATTTTTTTTTAGTTAATGGCCCTTAAATGCCAGTGTTCTTATTAGATATGTCTGATTAAGAGACAATGAAGAAATGTTAACAAAAACATCAAGTTAGCACCAGTTCATACGGTGACATGTTAAACTCCAACACTGGCAGAGCACTGAAATGCTCATGAGCCCATGTGAACAGCACGCTTGCTCTTATTGCCTCTCAGGACAACCCATGACTCATGATGTCTATAAGGTATCTATCAAGTGTCTCTCAACCATCCAAATATTCATAGTATGACTGCACTCAGGGCATTTGTATATCGATGTGGCAGGAAGCAGGCTGTTACAACCATTTTTGTGTGTGTGCACTGCAATATTCAGTCCGCCCAGGAATTTGTAAGCATTTTAAGAGATTGTAGCAGCATGACACACTGTTTTTTATTATTATTATTATTATTATTATTATTATTATTTCTACAAAAATATTTGGGCATGTGTTGCAGTGTTTTGGTTTATTATTTTATCTTTTGCATAATAGGAGTATGCAAAAGATCAAGTTAATGCCCTAATAATCCTCACCAATGAAGGTGCTATTATATGTTCAATATCTAAAGGGTTCTTTTTTTTAATCGTTTGTTATTTCTATCAGACATCAGTAAAAAAATCTTTATGATGTTTATTCTAAGAACTCAACACATAAACAATGATGGCTACAGCACAGCATGGTATAGTGACATCTCTGTTGGAAGCGATGCATGAAAACCTCTACTCTGTCTTTGTTAAGCAAGTATTTTTCTCAGGGACTTTTAGTAACCTTTGTTTATTCTATAAAGTACACTTTATTTTGTTTATATCTTTAAAGAGCTTACAGCCTCCAAGGTTATATTTTTGCCAGCACTTGTTAGTTTCTTTGTTGGTGAGCAGGATAACTCAAAAACTAATGAACGAATTTGGATGACATTTTCAGGGAATGTTGGTTAATGGCACAAGAAAGAGGTGATTAAATTTTGGTGGTGACACAAATCCGGATGTGGAACAAGACATTGTTTAAAGGCTTTTGCAAGACATTGCGAGATGATGCAGTTTTCCACATTTTTGCTGATAACTCATTAAGTTCTCAACAGATTCTGATGACATTGTCAGGGGATGTTGGTCATGACATGTTGACATGTTTTCTATCGTTTTTTCTATTTATCTATCTGTCCATCTATCTGTCCATCTATCCATCTATCTATCTCTCACTCTCTCTCTCTAAAAAACAGTTATCTCGTGTCTTTTCATGTAAGCAGCTTACACACATACAACCAGCACACACAAAGCCAGTATCTCTTATGAATGCTTGCATATGCACACATACGCAACAGTTATTTAAAAACTTGATATTGCTGGATGAAGTGTGTGCACAGTAATGTTTCTCATTCGAGATACGACATGATTTGCACATGATGCATGAAAGAGTTTACCCTTGCTCTTTATGTAAAATGTCAGGAAGCTATTTTACAAAACATATCCACAATCTTCTTTCTGAATGAAGCCTCAAGTGCTGCACATTGTCTCATGTAATAATAAGAAATATGTTTGAAGAAGTAAAGGATTATTAGTGGTGCTGGGAGCGGGGCAGGAGCTGTTATGATTGGTCAAAGTTGCAGGGAAACTGGACATGATTGGACAAAATTGAAAGGCTACGCACAATCTGTGAGGGTTGGCTGAATATGCATCAATAGTTGTGATCAAGAAGTTACAATTTCCTGCATGGACTGAATACTGAAATGTGAACACAAAACAACCCATGGGGTATCTGCAAAAATGTATCATCAGAGTCAAAACAAAGCAAACAAGCCTCGCGAGTAAAAGCACCTCTGACTTCTGTCTCAACAGCAGGAGGGGTATAATTCTCTTACCTTGTTTTAGGGGATGTCGTTAGCCATTCTTCATGCTTTTCAAATGTTATCAAGTAAGCTGCGATCTCCTGTGAGAAAGAGAAGAGAGGAAGGGAGTGAGGCTTAGATATGTCATCTTTAATCACTGTTCTCTTGTGTTTGTAATACATCGCTGAGGCTGCTTCATTGATATTCAGACAGTCTAACCAGCAGCACAAACACAGGAAAGACGGAGACAAGGGCCATGCAGGGGAGCTCAGGAAGGCAGGTAAATGGAGACTGGTTGAAAAAAAAAAAAAAAAAAGTAAAATGAAAGACAGAAGTGGAATGCAGCTGAGGTCAGATCATCTTCCGAGACCATCTTTGTTACTCATGCTTTGATCAAGTTTCTCCTCTGAGGACATCAAGGTGCTCTCAGGAAGATTGACATCTCCGTGTTTCGAGAGCGAGCAGCTTTTAACATTTTTGGTCCGATCCTCCCCTAAAGCCCTTTGATCTGCCCTTGACACTCCTCTTTGGATCAATCCACTCTTTAACCTTTGAATAATAATTACACGCCAGTCTCACAATATTGACATGCGTGTGTTCTGTCGAGCTGGGGATCCTTGGGAGTGAGTTGTGTAGAAAGACAAAGTATATACACACAGAAAAGCCCAAACTGTCACCAGCAGAAATAGAGATACTCTAAACACTTTCATGTTTTCCTGTGCGCCCCGGCCTGCTGCCTCTGTCTGAGTGTAAGAGGGGAACGCGCCAGACTATACCCGGCCATTTTCTCACCAAACTAATGGGCAGAAATAAAAGCACTTTGGATGCTGGTAGACAACCTAATGATTAACGGCGACAGGCAGCAATTCACTCTTCAGCAAGAACATTTGTCAGCTTCTCAGACTGTTCGAGAGAGCCAGACGTGAGCGAGACACAGACCTGGTGTCATCTTTGACAAAAAATATGTTTTTGCTTTTTTTTTCTTAAAGGATGTGCATCTCTCCTCTTGTTGGAGTGTCAACAAACCTCTTTTCAGAATTTGTTGTTCAAATATTGTTTTGTTTGGTTTGTGAGGCTTGAGGAGGAAAACACTCCTTGTGCTGGAACCTCTCAAGTACACATTGGGTAATAATGTTATGTAACGGGTGTGAGAAGAAGCTCAAGCTTGGGTCAACAGGGGCGGTTCGGTGGTGTTGAGTCCTGTGCAAATACAAATCTGAATAGAATTTATTAAATATTTGGGTCTCTAGTGGTGCTTTAACTGTGTACATTTCAGTAATGGATTGAAAAGTGTTTTAGCAAGAAAGCTCGCTCTGTTTAGTGTGAAAGCTTTAGCTGTATGACCCAGTCGGACTTAATATATTTCACTAGGGACAGCACAGTGGAGAGTAAGAAAGATGCTGGTTTGATCCCCATGTTGGTCAGGTCCTCTCGGTTTTGCATGTTCTCCCTGTGCATGTGTGGGGGTCTCTCCAGGCACTCTGGCTTCCCCCTACAGAACAAATACGTGTTCATTGGTCAATTGGTGACTCCAAATTGCCTTTAGCTGTGAGTGTGAGTGTGAATGGTTGTCTGTCTCTCTATGTGGCCCTGCGATCAGCTGGTGACTGGTTTAGGGTGTAACCCACCTCTCGTCTAATGTCAGGTGGGATAGGTTCCAGTCCCCAGCTGGGGACTGGAGCCTTTAGATAATGGATGGAGGGATGGATGGATATTTCACTAATCCATCTGAGCAATAGCCCACAGAAAGTGTTTGGGGATGGGCACAAGGATGGGCACAACCTTTCAAACGCATATCCAGCAGCCGGCTAAACAGTCGCTCCATCAGTCACATTCAATCAGATAAAGTAGTAGTCAGGCGCTACTGCCACGGTGTGAACTACAAAAGCTGAGCCAGGTCATTGAACAAACCCACCCAAACATGCCAGAGGTATCTATCCAGAAATGCTTTCAGTGTTGTTACTTGTTTTCTATTTAATAAGGAAATGTGGTCCATATCTGGTAAGACTGTTACTGAAGATGTTAGCTTCCATGCTAATCTCTGTATGAGCAGACACTTCCTGCTGTCGTCTTACTTGTAGCTCCCACCTCTCTGTGCTTCAAAGGACGCTGATCTGGTTGTGCCCCTTTGGTGGAGCACAATCGTTGTAGACTGGAGCTAAGCAAGATGGATCTGACTAATTACTGACATTGAATCAGGCAGATATGTCTGCACTGCAGGGTTATTTATTTATTTATTTAAATAGAGGACGGTGCACATTAATACAGTAATTGGAAGGTTGCAGGTCTGAGCCCAGCTTCAGCCACCACATGGCCATGTGTCCTTGGGCAAGACTCATGTCTCCAAGTTGCTACCACTGCTGCGTCAGTGGTGTATACATAAGTATGAAGGGGCATGGATGTGTTGGTTAATTCTGATGGATGACTGACACAAAAACTCCTAACCAACAGAGTGTGAGTGTGAATGGGTAGATGTGTGAAAAAGGTGCTTTGAGTTGTCAGAAAGATGAGAAATGTGCTATGTAATCTCAAGTCCATTTACATTTAAAATAATGTTTATAAAATGTGCTGTACATGCAAACATTACACACCAAACCGCCTCCATGATCCAAGCTTTGTTACGAAACATGTACCCACACCATTTTGAAAATAACATTTATAACACACTACCACAAAAATGAACCAGTCTTTCTTCATGACCTTCCAGTCTTCTTGCATCGTCCAGCATTTGTATGCCTTGTGAGGGCTTTCAACCACCAGGGGGGGTGTCTTTTTTCACAATTACAACAAAGATTATAATTTAAATGAGCAGGCCTTAACTTCTCCTGATAGCCCCTTCTCCTTTCTCATTTTTTACTTAACTCAGGTCTCCCTCTTTGTCATGATTTCAGCGCCTCTGGTCATTATGGCGAGAGACCAGGAAGTTAATCAACGCAATGTTATCTCTCAACCTGCACCTGGAGGTGAGGGTGCCAGTAACGCCACAACCACCAAGCCGCTCCTTTTGGACCCCTGCCAGCCTGGGAAGCCCTCATATGCCCTGCAGCCCCACTTGCGGCCTATTGCCAGTGTGCTGTGACTGTGTGCCAGGTCACGCTCCTGACTTATGGCCTCGATGAGCCAATGGGAGCCCTGTTGTTGTGGCTGGAATGTGTCTGCATGCAAAAGAGAAAGACGAAGGAAGGATAGAGTCTTAAGAGGACATAAAAGAGACACTGGTAGAGTGGTGGTTATTACTGTGGGCCTGTGGCTCCTGTCCTTCATGTCATTCCCCAATCACTCTCTCCCCAGTTTCCCTCTCTATCCACTATCATATCTGTTTAGAGAGGGAAAACAGCCCAAAAATGAGTTTTACAAGTTATTTTCTGTCCATCCTTTTAGTTTAATTTGTATTTGTCTCGTATATAAAGTTTAAATCAATGGAGTCAATTTAAAATCAGTTTGTCCTCAAGTTAAAGCTGAAATTTGAGACGCCGTGTTCACAAGCAAAGAATAAACATGAAGCCTGATGAATTTTAACTTTGGCCTTCAAAAGCTTATCAGCACATCAGAGAGCCAGAGAGGAAAACTCTTCCAAAAATCCCTTCAAGGGTGCATAAATAGAGGCAAAGACCTTTACATTTTACCACCAACTCGGTGTAAAGAATTCTTGATTCAGAACTAAATAGATTCTAATCAACTATTATGTAAAAGCACATTTCCTCATTTGATTATTCAGTATTATCAATTTCTCCCCCACTTTTACAATTATTTAAGTCTTTTCTAATTTCAAATATTTGTATTTATTTTATTTATCAAATTTAATGCAATTTTTTTCAATGAATAATACATCTCCTTCATAAATGCATTAATTTATTCACACTTTCAAGTATTTTATATACAGTGCTTGACTAATTAAAATTAAAAATTAAATTAAAATTTCATTCAACCACCTGTCATAAAAATGAGAAAAAAATTAAATTATAGACCTTGTAAGAACTTGTCAAAAACCAGAATGTTATTGTTAGTGGACAATTGAATTCACGTTTTTATTCCCAAATTTGAGCCGCTAACTGGGCCTCTCTGAGGAGTCAAGAATTAACCAAGCATAACATTCAATCACAAAAACTATTATTTTTTCTGATCAGGAATGCAAGTAGGTAACTATAAATTGACATCTTAATTAAGAAATAATAATTTGATTAACTATGTTTTCCAATTTCTTTTTATAAAACAGTGAGTTTGATATTTTTTTGATTTTTGATATTATTTTATCATGAATAAAAATAATAATCACATTTTAGCATTAAAAATATCATATTCTGAAAAATCATTTTTACATACTGGAGTATTTACCATTAGGGAAACACAAAATTGATTTTGTGATGTTGCTAGTTTTCAATGTTAAAAATTAATGAAATAAAAATAAAAATAAATAAATAAGATTGGTCAGAGGGACATTTATGCATGTTTAATAGGAAGACATTAAAAGCAGGCCAGGGGTATTGTATTCAAAGGAAGGGATGGAAATAACTGCCATCCCCTTGACCTTTAGCCTTCCAAGTCTTATTAGTTCATCCTTGTGACATTTGTGAAAAGTTAGAATAAATACGGGATGAACACAATGCTCATTCTAGACCCTTGACCACAAATTTTTGTTCTTGAATCTGTGTGAGAATCTTTTGCAAAGTTGAAAAAACTCCTGAAAGCTTTCCTGAATTATAGCGTTAAAAAGGATGAACACAGGGTTCAAAGACCATTTCTTTTTACCTATGACCTCCAAAATCCAATCAGTTTCTCAAATCAGAATCCAGCTGCTAAATAAGCACCAGTAAACAGTACAAACTTGGTGCCCTGCCTTTGCTGAAAATGCTACTTGACATTCTTGTAATCATACCATGTGATGATGTATGCCCTCGGTACAGTAAAGGGTTCTGTTAATAATTGAGTCAAAGTGGATATTGGAGTAGAGTTTGAAGAAAATCCTGTGTTCATAAGAGGGGCCCTGACCGGGAAACAAAGAACCCCAAAAATGAATGCCCAAACCCTGGCAGGAGGACTACAAAACCCACAACAGAGAGGGAAAAGAGAGAAGATGGTGCCCAAAAACTCAGGTCACAGAGAGTAACTTTTTTGCAGACATCATTTGTAAGTAAATTAGACCAACAAAGCTGCATTCAGACTAATCCCTGATATTCTGTGTTCATTTAGGGGAGGATAAACAGCGGGAGGAAGCTCCTTCACTGACCTCTGTGCCTGTTAGCTCACAGCCCCCTTCCATCACTCTCTTTAAAACCCAGCTCCAGCCTCAGCTTCAGTAGCGGGAGATAAAATAGAGGGCCGCATGGTCTCGTACTTAAATGAAATAAAAAATAGAAGTACGCCTCTACCTCTGGCTCTGGGCGCACCCCCCCCTCTTCGAACAGATGCCAGGGATTATTCCAACCCCCCGACCAACCATAAAGGTGCAATAATCTTATGGTGAGGAAACAAACAAAAACAGACGTGCAGCCATTAAACAGCTGCAAAAGAGACAAAGTTTGCATGGGCGGCATAATGAGGGGCTCGCGTGCGTTCAGGTTGAGCAAACACGCTTGTTGGTGGTTAGTGCGCCAGAGACAGGGGCGCCGTGCCGAACGCTGATGGTGCATCAAAGTCAAACCGGCAGCTGTCAATGAGTGCCGGACTCTATGTGCTGACCTCAGGGCCTCTGGTGTGCTCTCTGTTGCTTGGGGAATATCCAGAAGAGGCTTTCTTTACACACTGCTCCCACATCACAGGTCAGAGTCTGGCTCGTGCGGGAGCCTGTTTGTACTTCCTTCCTTTATAACTCAGCCTCCCCCTTGGCATGATCCTTCCTGGGGTTTTTTTTTTTTTTTTATCTTCAGGTGATGTTGAAACACACTCCTCTTTCAGTAAGGGCTGTTTTCTGCTCCACTTAAACTCCTGGATCTAAATAAATAACAATCACCTCAAGCTGGCGGTGAACCAGGGACTGAGTATGAGCAACACCTCCACTAATTGACACGGTGCTTGCAGAGGAAAAAAGGAAAAAAGGGGGCCCTTTCATTTTACAGGGGAGAGAACAACCTGGAGCTGTTTGCTGTAACCCAGCCATCTCATTTGTTTCTTTTGTCTCCGCTGAAGCTGCGACACACTGTTAGCAAAAGGGGGCCGCCCCAGAACACGACGACGGAGCAGCCTCACGGTTTCAGGGGCTGATGGAGATGGAGAGGCCAAGAGTGTTTGCATCAGTGTGTGTTTATGTCTTAATTTTGGCAGCTGAATTAGATTTAGTCTTAGTCTCTATACAAAAAGTGCCTGTTAGTTATTCTTAAATTTAAGGTGTAAGCACTGACACTCAGAGAGTTGGTGTCACTGAGTGTTTTAGGAGATGTTAAATGACTTGGAGGGTTTTTTGCCTGATATATTAATAAATGTGGGAAATTTGAGTTATATTAGCTGTGCAAAGTGATCGCCTTGTGTTACTTAATTTAACAGGGAAAGTGAGATGCCACACCTCAAGGGGGTAAACCTAAATAAATCTATATTCAGCAGAGACAAATATGATGAGGACAGATTTTTGATCTTGGTGCCCATGGGTTTGTAGAGAAAATAATTCTTATTTGTAGTCCCTTTGTATCTGCCTGAATGGCATATATATATATATAGATACATATGTGTGTGTGTGAGTGTATGTGTGTATGTATCTATAAAATTAAGAGTATGGCTTCAGACTGCTCTATTGTAAACTCTTATTGTAAAATTGTGGAAAATTGCCCTATGTCAACAAATCCTTGGGAAAAATCCTGAATCCACATCCAGATTCAGACATCACCAAAATGTAATTGGTGAAAACGCTGTAGTATATATGCCAGGATAGTAAGTGGCTCTGTGACGCTGGCACAGTCAAAACCAGAGAAGAGGAAATTATTATTATTAAATAAAAGAAAAATAACACTGCAAACTTCACCAATGCAAGGGTATTTTCGCTCCACTTCTGACATGATTTTCAGAGAGTTTGCTTTACGAAGTGACTTACGTGCTGTACTTTACATTGTGGCAGTATCCCCTGCCTACTATATTGTCTGATTGACAGAATGATTGTCCAATCACTTGCAGGATATGCTTCGGAAAGGTACGGCCCATTCACAAACACCCTCTATGGGCTCCTTCCCAAATGGACTAGTGTAATATATTAAACAGTCCATCTGGTGTGTCGGGTTAAATAGTACTAGCTGAAGATTTTGACTATTAAAGCTGCAGCATGAACACTACATGGAAACACAAGGGCAGCATTATGAGATTCATACACGCTGAAACAGGGTTTAAAAAATGTGTGGTTTAGGGCTCCTAAAAGGCCGGTTCTGTGAGGGTGAAATGCCCATACGATAAAAAAAATCCTAAACTCATCCCCATGTGGATAGCCCTTTATTTAGTTAGCTAACTAGCCAGTGACATTTTAGTCTCGTCTTGATAACAAAAACTCAACAATAACTTTATCAAAGTTCCATTTTTAGCGTGCTATCATTGAGAGAAAAAAGCTTGCTGAGAAAATTCTCAAGATTTTTTCTTGCTGATGAAATTAATATCGGTGTGTTTCTCATCTTCCCATCTGTCACAATCAGAGCGGCCTGATTACTGGTTACCTGTCCAAGCCTGGCACATTATTAACATGCTCTTCAAGCAGGCCTCACTCCTCTCCTCATCAGCGTCTCTCTCTCCTTTTGTCCTCACACACTTTCGCCAATCTGTCTCTCACACACTCTCATTTTCTCTCCCCTCCTTTTCCTATAACCGCTGAGGTGAAAAGGAAAGCCACCGTTAGAAAATTTTCATTCAGAGATGACTGGCTTTTACTGTTTCGCCTTTCAAATGATATTTTCACTCCAGAGGTACAACATTTTCTCCAGAGAGAATCAGCTTTTTGAAATGTCTACCTATTTGAAATTGGAGATGACACTAACATATTCATCCCCTTTGCAATTCCATGCACCCAGGAAGGCAGGAAACTCCAGGAAAATAAAAACACTTGACTTGTCCCATATCATGATTGTCTGAAAATTATGCTGACAATCTCAGGAGGAATATGTTTGCAGACTTGATCAGAAAAACTTTTATTAGATTCTGGCCCAAAATTCAGTCAAACATGATGCCAGTATTTGATGGAGTTATTCCAGAGTAGAATCACTACCCCGGGATCACCTGAGGCTAGATTGTTTTGCCGTTCCCTCTGATTTTTTTTCTCCTGCTCGCTGGCAACTTTGATTTATGGGGGAAAAGAGAGGCGTTGAGAGGACCAACGCTCCGGCATTTGGATGACAGACCTGATCACTTGAAACAACTGTCGCTGCTCCATTAGAAGGAGAGATAGGAGTCTTTTGGCATTATCTCAGGACGCATCAGACACCTGTCTCTAAACACCATCCATAACGTCCCGTCTTCTCCTTCTGCATCCGCTTGACATGATGGAAAATGAGACATAGAGAGCTGAAGGGAGGACGGAACTCTGGAGCAAAATCTTGTCTCTGCTACTCTTACATTTAAATAACAATGCTGACATCAAACTTGAGACATACTCTAATAAAAACATAAGAATATTGAGCTTTTCTTTGAAAGCAGGGACAGTAAAAGCCAGCCCAAAGCAAGAAAAATATAACAATTACAGCTTGTGTTTGTCCATAACTAAAGTCCGGACTATAAACTACAGCTCAATGATTTTTGAGTTACATTATGATGCAAAACATACACTCAACAGCCACATCCTTAACCACTCATTAGCCTAAATAGCTAATTAGCCAGTCACACAACAGCAACTTATTACATTGAGGCATGTAGACATGGTTAGGATGGCTTGCTGGAGTTCAAACTGAGCATCACAGCACAGAAAAAGATGATATTAGTGACACTGCATGGTTGTTGGTGCAGACAAGACTGGTCTAAGTGTTTCAGTAACTGTGGATCTTTTGGGATTCTTATGCACTGCATCTCTAGGTTTACAGAGAACGGTCTGGAGAAGAGAAAATATTATCAGTTCTCTAGAAATGCCTTCCTAATGTCAAAGGTCAAAGGAGAAATGTCATAGAGGCTTGAGGTGAGAGAAGGGCAACAGTAATGCAAATAAGCACTTGTTACGACCAAAGTATGCAGAGGACCATTTCTGAGCTCATAATGTGTCAAATAAGCTACAGCAGCAGCAGCAAATCACTCTAGAAGCCACTCTGTTCAGCCCAGAACAGGAAACTGAGACTACAACTCACATTGGTTCACTAAAATCTAAAAGAAGACTGGAAAATTGTTTCCTGATCTGGTGAGTGAAGATTCCTGCTTTGACAATCAGATGGTAGGGCCAGCATAAACGATTCAGGCTGCTGGTGGTGGTGTCATTTTATGGGGGATGTTTTCTTGGCACACTTCGTACCCTTTTGGACCAACTGAGCCTTATTTTAATGCCAACGCCTGCCTGCCTGTTGTTGCTGACCATGCCCACCCTTTTATGAACACTGTTAGGGATGGGAATTAATAAGATTTTACTGATGCCAATGCCATTATCAATTTTGCTTATCAATTAGATTCTTTTACAATACCCTTATTTACTTCTGATGGAGTTTACGTGAGGGCAAAAGTTTGCTTACACAGATTTTATTGGCAACAATGTTGAACACATGACACTCCCGATATTCGGTGCTGTGCTGCATATATAAATGCTCCTGCAAGTTGCTGAATATGCAAATTACTGAAAGTTGTGCAGTAAGCATCTTTTTGTTGACATTTCTGACCACTTCTGCCCCTGTCTGCCATGATTTTTAACTTCTTTGTAATTATTTCTGCTGACTGTCTCTCTGATGAGAACATTTAGTCTTTGATTTGTAAAACATGTAAAACAAAGTAGAAGGAATTGATCAGGGAATTGTTGAGCCAAAGGAATAATGATTTCTATACTAGGGCTGGGCGATATTACCTAATCTCAGCATCACCATTAATTGGAGCTCTTACCTCAATTACAATAAATGAACGATTATTTTATGATATGCTGGAACAAATTGGTGGTTTTACCAACCATCGTCGAAACGGTCTTCCTGCAGTATTTACACTTAACTTCTCTCTGCTCTATGTCCTCTGCAAAGAATCCAAAATGTGCCCAAACAACGGAGACAACATTTTTTCTTGGCTACAAGGTCCTCTGATAGATTGGCTCTTGTCTCCTCCATTTTGGCAGCAGACTGTATGGAGGGGGCGTGGTCACGTGACTAACACAGGGAAAATAATCAAAATAATCCAGATGAGTAAAATTACTTCGATTAGAGGGTCTAAATGTTGGTTTTGATTATTTTTCAAATAATTGCCCAGCCCTAATCTATACCTTGAGCGAATTGTAATGGATTCTTAACTGAAATTGGTTTTTGATTCCCATCCCTACCGTGTATAAATCTCCCAAAGCCTACGTTTAGCAGGATAACTTAGCAGGATAACACACCATGCCACAAAGCTCAGATCATCTCAAACTGGTTTCATGAACATGAGAATGTAATCCAGTCACCAGATCTTAATCCAGTAGCATATTTGGGATGTGGTGGCGCTGTTGCGATATCTGGTGAAATCCAAGCAAAAATTCACTGCTTCTCGTTTGTTCCTTGTTGGTAAAGGGGGCTTTCACACTCACCACGAACCGACTCTGGTTTGTTTGGAAGCAACTAAGACCCCCGTCTTCAAGCAGACAATTCAGTTTTTGTTCCACACCAGAGTCCAGGTGAGCTTTCACCTTTCCCAGATCAAATAAACTTTCCAAAGAAAGAAACCTGATCTGGACCAAATGTGATTGTTGTGAAAGTGACCAAAAAGTGTATAAACACTTTTGCTAATGTTTTTTTGTGCATTTTGGACAAAGAGCAGAAGTTTGCCTGCAGTTTCTGACAGCTTAGATATGCAAGTTGCCCAACATTTGGGGGAAATCTTGGTATTAAACAGGAATATATACTATTTGATTTTTAAATATATATATTTTTAAATTTCACCTATTAAAATAACATGATATACTTATTTAGAATTAACATTTTAGTAAGGTTATCACATAGTAATCATGTAACTCTTGGTGCTTCTTCAGTAAATTATTTTCCAGAGTTTCAGGCCTACCAACTAAGTTATAATCAACATGAACTACATTTGATGAAACAGTACTGTCTTATTCTTTATCTTGTTTGAAAAAATATTAATATACCTTAAAAACTCAACCGATTTCACAGCCTTAATGCCGTTAAAGTGGCGCTCTAGTGATGCTAATGAAAAGGCTCTTAATGAATCGGCATATTAGAAAATCTAACTTTAGCATCAGTATTGATTGCAGTAAAAGCTGAAGCTAATGAAATGAATATGAGAGAGCAGGAAGATGCAAAAAGTAGAGCTGGAACAAAGTCTGGTTACACAGAAGAGCACAGCGCCTCCAGCCTGCCTTGTGGTGAAGTCTGGGGAGCGCAGCCTCAAAGCTTTGACCTTGCCCCGCACTTGAAAGCAGGAAGTGGATGAAAGGGAGGAGGGGGGCCAAGTGAGGGATACGGTGAGAGGAGCCCTCCCTGATGACCTGGGTTTTGCTGTGGAGAGCCAGGTCATCTGATATTTCCTCCAGGGCAGCCCAGGAAACCAACCTGCCCAGGGCACGGGCACAAATGGACTGGCTGGGATTTGGAAAGGGGAGGGGGCGGCAGAGGAGGACAAGGTGAGGGAGGAGGGGAGGGGGGCTGGAGAAGTTTGCGGAGGCTCTGAGCTATCACAAGATTACACCAGGAAGAAATTCAAATGCAATTAGACACAAAAGAGATAGAGACTGGCCCCTGAAGTAAGGGATGGAGATGAAAAGGAGGGTTGGTGGGAGTTACTGAAAAGGGGAAGGATAATCAAAAAAGAGAGAGGAGGAAACTTTTAAGTTTTTTCTCCCCTGACAATGATAAATGCATTTTAAAGAGGAGAAGTGTGAAGGTAGGGTGATTAAAAAAAGAGCGCCTCGGTTCGATTCTGCGAGAAAAAGCGCCTCTGCTGAATCATTTTTGGATTTTTTTTTTGTTTATACTTCATGAATTCTTAATGCACTCGCAATAATGTATCAGACACTGTATCTATGTAATCTCATATGGCCATATTACTCTTTTTTAAGCTGGAGGAAAAAGCAGAAAGTAGGAAGGTTTAACCTCCAGCTTGGCTTTTCGATTGTTTCAGCATGAATCACAGCCGGATGCTACTTTTAAGATGGGCGTACAGAATATGAGGAGGGGTGTTACAGCCAGAAGGAAAAAGAGACGTAGCAGGGTGATAGAAAGTAGGGCTGGGAAATAAACTGAGTTTTTACATTTTTCACATGAGATATGGTGTAAGACAATATCCTTTATATTGATGTACAATGAGGATGGACAACTGGCAGCCAGGGGACACATGTGGCCCTCTACCTCACTCGAAATGGCCCAAAATTACTTTCAGCTGTATTTAAGGAAGTAAACATGGGGGGGGGGGGGGGGGGGGGGGGAATAATGTAGAAATCTGCAACTAAGGATATCAAGGAAGTTCCCAGAACTGTGACATAAAGACCAAATTGTAAGAACATGCTAAATCAAAGTCTTTTTCTGTTCCTGTTATTCCCTACCAACATTTCCATGAATGATAATCCTGAAAGAGATATCACAGTGTTGTTGAAGCTGGATTGTATCAGGTAGTTGACAACAGTCAGAAGTGGATGAAAAGGCTCCGAGCAGAGCTGAACCTTCGTGAAGAACTAGCAGAGGCTGTCCGTGAAGGCAAGCTGCTGTTGATAGGTACAGTTATTTCCTGTAAATGTTTGCGTTTTACATAAAAACAATGGACAAAACTATGTTGGGTTGAATGTAGGGTCAAAAATTTTAGAGGTCTTTATTTTTCCTCTAAGAAGTCTCTCTGTTTTGCACTATTTTACAATGCAGCAAATGGTAATGTGCTCATTGATGCTGCCATTCTGCTGTTTTGCTCTACGGACTCAGGAAGATACAACAAATGGCAGAGGAAACTAATAAAAACAAATATGAAAGAATCTGGCTCAGTGACAATGATGTTCATTCACTGTGGATGAACAGGGTCACCTTTATGACCCAGATCATACAAAAGAAGAAATTCTTCATAAATCAATGCACACAGGTAGAAGAACGCAAAGCCATTTGCTGCATCTTAAAATAGTGACAAACACAGAGTCTTCCTGGAGGAAAAATAAAGCGCTCAATTTTTTTTTTTCCTATTTGTACATTCAACCCAATGCTTTTTAAATGTAAAACTCACATGATTATGCAAAATAACTGTACCTGCCAACAGCAGTGTTCTGAGTTTGCTCTGCTTAAAGGTACAGCGCTGCTGGGAGCCCTATCAGCCACTACACTGACTATTGTCAAGGCCAACTTCAAAAACACTGAACTATCCCTTTAAAGTCTTTTATTTGGAATACATTTTGCTATAAACTTATAATATAACACAAAAGGAGGCTGCATTAGTTGAAGTTCTTTATATAAAACTATTATACAAAGTTTTATGTATAAATTTAAAAATATAACAACGGTAAGTTTAGGATGATTCATTCATGGTAAGTTTTTGTTCATTGCTTGAAAATGAAGCTCAAACAGGTTGTATTCTAATATTTAGCTTGATGTGTTGAAGATGAAAACTTGCCAACAGAACATTGTGTCAGAAAAATCTTGGCATTTTTTTATTTTTTATTTTTTTTTTCTGTCAAACCCCTACACCTCTCTGGGAGCCTGGAGTCCACCATGAACACACCGTTATCAGTTTGAGATTCTATTTTTTTCTCCAAATTCTCAAATTTTAGCCTTAAAATATGTCAGTGCATATCACTCATACTACCAGCCGGATGTGGCAATACAGATATTTTGCCTTCTGCTTTTCAGGCTGTCATATTTTCCATCTCTGGGTTTGACTCTCAGTTTACTTCTTCCCCTGGTTAGACACTGGCTAACAATGGATGCCTCTATCTAACCAGATGGAACTGAATTTGCAAATTTTTGTGGGGGTGTGAATAGTTAAATAGTTCATACCACAGCATATTTTTCTCTCACACATTTTTAAACATTTGATAGCAATCTGGGGGCCAGATGAGAAGATGTGGGAGGCCTGATGTGGCCCTAGGGCTGTCTGTTGATCATCAATATTCTAGATCAATAAGTACCTTTCTGAGCATTTGTTTCATCAACAGGTAAAAATGTGCTTCACATTGTCAGTATGGACCTAAAAACTGTTCAAGGGAGAAAATCTATTATGCAATATAATTATGCAATTAAAATTATGATGATCAAAGTTCACCTTAAGTTTTAGAGATTGGTCATGATTAATAAATTATTTTTCTACAGCCCTGTGAGATTCTCTATCCATCTTTCCAAAAATCAACAAACCATCCTGTGATGCTGCCAACAATGTAGCAGATCAATTAAAAAACAGAAAGTGCATTATCATGGTCCTCTCAAGAAAAAAAATCCACGCGCATGAGTCAGACTCTGCAAAGTTACTCAGCAAACATTCACATCTTTACCACAGAGGCCTTCCATAATGCTTTAAACATCAGCCTGTGGAAGACACGAGTCTTCAACCACAACGTGAACGCCCGTGGCTTCTGCAGCTCGGCCTTCTCCTGCCGTTCAGGAGGTTGGAAGAGCAAGACAAACCATCCACTGGCCTACATTATACATAGTTCTGGAATCAATTTGTTATCGATCCTGGATAGCTTAGATGTTTTCCAGGAGGTAGTCAATGCTGCTCTACACATTTGGAATACTGGCCATACGACTGTGTGAAAAGAAAAAAAAAAAGTGGCGTTCTCCAGGGGCGCCTCCTCTCACTCCTGAGCGCTGCACGCCTCCCTGCTCCTACAATCAATGTTACCACAGCAGCTGCTCCGCCAGCATTCTCCTTTTTTGTTTACAATATCACTTCTATACAAGATATAGTGCTATACAAGCAGAAGACTTAAATAAGAAAGAACAGCAGCCGCACACAAAAGACAGCTGGGTTTCTATATAAGTGTAAAAAGCAAAGATAAGGTATATGTTACAGGCTCCTGAACCCAACTTTACACAACTCAGTTCACAATGCTGGCTGCATTACAGGATTGCTTACTGATTATTTAAAGTGTTCACGTAGCCCTGTCCATATTTCAGCATTGGAGAATAGATTGTGTGACAAAGCTGTTATATGTGATGGTTTTATTCAGCCAAAAAAGATGACAAAAAAGGTTTCTCTTTGAGAGGACCAAAATATACTGCTGTTAGATTACAGTTACAGGAGTCAATAAAAACAGCAAGAATAATAATTATGAATACTAAAATTACTAGTGCCTGTAATCAACCCTCAGACTAATCAGAAGCTCTTATGTTATGATGTGTTCTGTTACAATGCTTGCTCTGTCTTTATTCCTTTCTTATCTTCACTTGTTGCATGATGCAGGAAAGGAAGCGAGACTTTTTGACTGTGGATGGCATTTCAATATTTGTTTTTAAAAAACAAGTTAAAGTAATCAACAATTGTACTGCCGCAGGACAGACAGATAACCTTACTGTGGGTGATGCTGGTGGTGCATCAACCAAAATGTTCCTGATGTTGTGTCTATACACTTTCATTCAGCAACAGGGGGAAGAAATGTAAGAACCTCCAACAGAAGAGGTCAAATCCTTCGCTGTTTATGTGAGGGAATGCAAATTACCATGCATTTTACCAGACTAAAGGAAATTTCCTTTCCATTTGTTTCATTTACCCTTTATTTTACCAGGAAGTCCAACTGAGATTAAAAACCTGTTTTACAAGAGAAACCTGGCCAACAAAATGCTTTGGTTAATTTCTAATTATCTAAGACACTGTTAGATCTCAATCTGCATATTTCAGACATGACCCTGCAACACAATTAAAAAAAAAACACATTACAAAACAATCTATAGAAGAAGAGGCTGCGTCCCTCCATGCGTATATCATTTACTGTATATTAAGTCACTGTAGCTTGATACATCATGACATTATTGTCAGAAAGGAGAAGAACAATGGGCTTGGTAATATTTGGGCTGCTATGTAAGTCTTAAAGTTCCCATGTCCTGGTGTGTTTGACCGTTTACGTCATGTCTTCAATGTCTATTAAGCAAAGATTTGATATTAAAAACATGAAAACTTCTGTCTCTGTTGAGGATCAGATGCAGCTCTTTTCTCCTCTCCTTTGGAAATGCTCAGCTTTGAGAAGGTGGGGAGGCAACTGAATGCTGCGGGGCAGTTTAAAACAGTCATGGGGTCTGCCTGTTATCAACACAAAAGAAGGCTGTAAAACGATGATATAATAAAAAAAAATAATAATAAATTTTAAAAAAAGTGCGTCTTAAGGAGAATTTACTTTAACTGAGAGTTCAGTAAAAGGTGTCATGTTCTTCTGCTCCCCAAGCAACTTTTAACAACATTAAAAGCAAATAAATCTGATTTCTGCAGAAAATGGTGTCACGGTGTGAAACCCAAATAAACAAAAAACAAAGAAAGGGCCCAAATGCAGATTAACACAAAAAAATCTTTAATAACTAAAAAGCTAAAACAAAACTAAACCTTTACAAAAAAATCTAAGTTCAAAACAAAATCTCTAACAAGGTAACAAAATAAAAGTGGTTAAATAAAGAAGGACCAACACTAGAAACTAAACTCAAGCACAAATGAAAATCACTACAAAAGCTACAACTGAAAAAGACAAACTACAAACACTAGGAACACTGGTGACGCTGGAAACACAAGAGACTTACTGTGGGAGTGTGGCACATGGAAGACAAGGACCAAACTCACAAAGGGGAACACAGAGACTAAATACACCGGGGAAACATGAAGTACAGGTGAGACAATCACACAGGTGGAGGGAATCAACAATAAGAGGCACACAGAAGGGAGGGCAGGAACACACCACAAGAAACACCGGGATTTCAAAATAAAACAGGAAACACGAGACAAACATGAACACAAAATGGGTAACTTAACTAAAACCAAGAACAGGGTCATGACAGTAACACAGGAAACACACAAGGCCTAACAAAGAACAAAAGGAAAAAAAGCATACAAAATAAACAGAACTAGCAGTACCATAACAAATGGGATCCTAAAGGCCTTTGCACATTAGATGCAGTTTGTTCTTACAAGTAATTCGCACATTTATTTTTTTATTAATTCATTTTCAAATCCATGACCGGTCAATGTAAGTTTACACACAAGCAGTGTAATGTTGCTGGGCAAAATTGCAGGCTGTGGCTGACTCGCTGCTGGCACATACGTCACAGATAAAATATTCAGCATGGTTGCTTTCCAAGCTTGGATGTGTCTTTGTTTCATACCTACCCATTTTACTTGACCAAAGTCATCAAAGTGACAGGGAAAATGGATTTAAAGATGAAGTATGGAGGAGGATAGTGTTGGAGCTGCAGTAGTAGTGAGTGTATACTAAAGCTGCTACTGTTGTGAACAGCTGGTCCTGGTCCAGCTCATGAATCAGAGCTGGAGTTTATCAAGTTCTTCTCTCCTTTACAGAGTCAGAGGTACCCTTTAAGTTTCTGTTTCATTAAAATGAGCACCGAGTCATAGCCACTCGATGTTGAGTTTGTTTTGATTTTTGTGGCACTATTTTTCAGAATTTTTCAGTATTATGGCTCACCTTTAATGTGAGAAAGTTTCACAAAAATTCAGATATATTTGCAGTTTCACGCCACTTATTCTCATAGCCCATCATGTGTAAAGGCTTTTAAAGTCAGCTGTTAGAAATGGTTAAATAATAAATAATTTGTGGGAGTGTGCAAAATAAATCCAGGTGTGCAGAGTGCGATTTCAAGGCAATGAAATTTGGAGTTGCTTGACTGGCTTTGTAGCCTGGGCAGATCACATGTCATGAATGTTGTTGTGCAGTCAAAGAAAGATATGAGGGCAGATCTTGGCCTGACCAGCTGCTCCCATCCAGTCAGGTGATTTTCTGACATGTTTGATTTGTGAGTCCCACAAATGCATTCATTCACACCATGAGGGAAACTACACAATGATTCTGAACTTTTTTTTTTTTTTTCCCACTGTTAGGCAGCATCTGACATCACCATGTGCGTGAAAGTGTGCTGTGGTCTGACGCGTCCACATTTTAAAGCATTTTTGGAAATCATGGGCATCATGTCCTCCTGGCTACAGAGGAAAATCATCCAGATTGTGATCAGCAAAAAGTTCAAAAGCCAGCATCTGTGGTGGTATGGGAGTGTGTAGATGCCTATGGCATGAGCAACGTGCTCATCTGTCAAGGCACCAGTAATGCTGAAAGGTACATTCGGGTTTTGGGGCGACATATGCTGCCATCCAAGTGACATTTTTCAGCAAGATAATGCCACATTCTGCACGTGTTACAAATGCATGGCTTCGTAGTTAAGAGTGCAGTACTAGACTGACCTGCCTGCAGTCCAGACCTGTCTCCCATCGAAAATTTGTGGTGCATTATGAAGTGCAAAATAAGACAACGGAGACCCCGGACTGTTGAACAACTGAAGTTGAACGACAAGCAGGAATGGGAAAGAATTTCACCAACAAAGCTTCAACAATTAGTGTCCTCAGTGCCTCTGTCCCAACATTTTTGTGGGCATTCAATTCAAAATGAGTTGAATATTTAAAAAAGAAAAAATCAAATTGTTAGTTTGAACATTAAATATCTTGTCTTTGTTGTGTATTCAAGCGATCATAGTTCAAAAAGGATTTTCAAATTGCTGTTTCCTGTTTAAATTTACATTTTACCCAATGTCCCAACTTCACTGGAATTGGGGTTTGTATAAAAAAAGACAAATCACCCTTCTCCCTTTAAGTTTTCATTCTACTTTGTCTGCAAGGAAAGCCACAGGATTAACTAGAAGGGCTAAACATTACTTAACATTAAATAACAGCTTTGACTGAAGATGAATTAACACTTATAAATTTTAGAATGTTTGTTGAACTGTGATTTTACTTTTAAAATAAATTCTGTGATTTTACATTTTTGACCTGACACCAAAATGAAAAAGGAAACCTATAGAGTAGAATTTCTTATTACTGTTGTATTTTTGTGTTGTGCTCTGTGCCTCATGACACTGTGTTCGCAGGGGGCAGAACACCCTGTCTCCTTTCCCACCTCCTCTGTCTCTAAATAAGAAGCTGTGCCCTTATGCTGAAGCAAAACAGGGCAGACAGAGAGAGGGAGAGAAGGAGAGAGAGGGCATGAAGAGGGAGCTGGCATGAGACAGGATTGTTTTGGCTTTAGTGTCATGGCTGCTGTCTGGGATGTTCGTTCAGGGGATGTAATTATCTGGCCTTGAAGGGCTACAATGGTCAGCAGCCGTCTCCTACACAGTAACAACACACCTGTGAATGCTGTCCTGTATTTGCATTTTGCACATAGGTGTTCCTGTGTAGGAACAGAACTGGGGACGTAGGAGAGAAGAGGCAGCCACAACAGAAGAGAAGCGAGGAGGAGGAGGAAACTGAGAGGTACATGGTGGACTCAGAAGATGGTTTATGTGAGAATATATCCACAGCATGTTGTGAGTTAGGATTGGACATAAAGTTGACTGAGATGAAATACATCCATCTTTGTCAGCCATAATTAGCCAGCATTGTGACCCTGTGGTTGCTGCTCTGGAGGTGTGTGTGTGCCTGCTGATGTAAAGCCCATATGGGACCTCCTACTGCTGTACCCTTGAGAGATGTATCTTGTGTAATGATTCTATTACACCTCTTTTTTCTTCTCCTATCTCTCCCTCCCTCTCTTCCCCTCAGGCTCTAACTTCTGGCAAGACTTTAAGACGAGTTGGAGGCGGGATGGAAATATGGAGCACTACATTAGTAAACAGGGCAAAAAAGAAAAATGTGTGAGCACGAAGATGCATCGTGAAGCTCGGCAGGGCGCGGCAGGGAAGCAGCCAGGTTCACTTCCTGGCGCCCCGTGGCTGTCTGACCTCTGGCCGTCTACGCCGCACGCCCTCCTCATCATCTATGCAGCAGGATGTCTGTTTCCCCCCCCTGCTGACAGCCCAACCAAGGAGAACGGGGATAGGCGAAGGCTCCGTGATGTTAACCTAACCAGAGTCCCAGTACTGGGCCTCCAGACTGTTACCCCACTCTGCTGCTCAACTTTATTCCCCAAGAATCACACTTAAGCTCCCCCAAAAAGATGGAAAAACACGCATATGGGGTGTTTTGTTCCTATTTCTTACTTAAAAGTCCTGCATTTTACTCTGTTCAGCAAGCCAACATTGGTCCCTTGTGTCCCTAGAATATAAGTTTCAGCCTCATTATTAAAACAGATATTTCATTTGGTATACCTATAAACCCCTTCATTTCAGCCCTGTCAAAACAACCTGTTTCAGTGTAAATCCTCATGAGCTGTTTCTCACCAAAACCGTTTCAAATAGTGGATGGGGCCTTTCTATTGCTATGCTCTAATGTGTACTTTGGCTGCACAGACATGCTAAGATGTATTTTTAGGCCTTAAACACTTGGCACACAGGGTGTCACTCAACCTTTGGGAGGCAGTGTATCCCTTTAAGACCCCAACTGGGGGGACTGTCAGACTGTTTGGGGACAAATTCAATGAAAGATTGAGGGAGAGGAGGACTTATTTTCATATTGGAAGGAAAACACTGTGCAAAGCAAAATCATTCAAAAAACTAGTCTGGGATTTCTTAGACATCTTGTTAAAAAGTAAACGCAAATATGTGAAAAATTGAAAATTGTGTTTGACTCAACAATTTACACAAACTGGCCAATTCACCTGTTCAACTGCTTGTACCCAGTTAGCTAAACAGCCAAACAGTGAAGGCTACCTCCAGCAGGATAAGAGGTCATCTCACAAAGCTCAGATAAGCTCAAAATGGTTTTTGAAACATAACTATGCCTTCACTGCACTAGTCATCAGAGTTCAATCTAACAGAGCACCTTTGAAATGTAGTGGTAAAGGAGGTTTGCATCCTGGGAAGTTGACAAATTTGCAGCAACTGCGTGATGCTATCATCTCAATAGGGACCAAAATCACTGAACAATGTTTCTAGCAGCCGTTTAATCTGTGCCACGAGATCATCATGCCATATGTTTATCCTTTTCTCATAAAGCCATGATCTTAAAAAAAAATACTTGTATGGACCACGCAAAACTTTGCACTCTCACTTTATGGTACACTTTTAAGATATTGAAAGCCAGAGGTCAAAGGTCAGGACCATTGTAACATGAAAACCAAATATCTCAAAAATGATTAAAAAATGTTTCAGTCAAGCAGTTGAATTGTGCCAAATCACAAAATAATTATCTCAAGAGGCTTTACAAAAGAGTAATTCAAGGTCATACTCTTCCCTTCTATCTTACTATATGATTTTTTATGTACTTTTTATTTTTTCATCTTCAATCTTTGCTCAAATGCCCCCTCACACTTAATGATTTATTGACTACATATAAAGATTAAAAGGTCAAAGGTCAGGATCATTGTGATGTATGTTCCTATTGCGCAAAAGTTCACTCATGTAATATATTTATTACATTATAAAGTCATAGGTAAAATGTTAAGGTAATTGTTCCTAATGTCAATCATTTTTTAAAGAACAGACTATTATCAGAATGCTTTGAGGGTGTGCAAATAGCCTGGCACAGATCTGTATATGCTGAGGCTCTCACCTGGTGTGGCCAGCTCGGGTTCAAATCCAGCTCAAGGCCATTTTACTTTGTCTTCCTTACTCTCTTTTCCCCTCTCAGGCTCCGTTCACTGACTCTCTACACTTTCAATGAAAACAAAAACATATTTTTTCCTCTAAAAAACGCTTTGAGGGATTTTTGGCAACACTGACTTAAAGATCCACACTTAAAACTTCAGCTCATAGGTTGAAGGTCTATACAGACAGTCCTGGTGTTTGAGTCTTACTTGGGAACATCTCAAGAACAATTTGAATTATTTTCTATAAAGAGCAAAGGTCAAGGTCACTAACCCTCATGTCTACTTTACTTTACTTGTAAACACAACATTTCAAGAATGATTTGAGGAATTTCCAAAAAACTTTGCACAAAGGTCTATGCCAGGCAGAACTCTCCAGAGCTGAAAATAGAGGCCCAAGACTAAATATATAACACATCTATGTACTCTCAATGACATGCGCCCATTTTTATTTTATTGATGATGCGAAACAGGGACATGGCTGATATGGCTGCACATCCCAGCGGAGTTGCTACTGCTCAGATGGCCTTAAGTCCATTACAAGGCATGCACGACATCCCAAAGGCTGCCTTGACAATCGAACGGTTAACGTCACATGGCTTCTTATACAGTTTATGATCTACGCTTACTTAAAAATACCCTTTTTCAAATTTGGAGGTCAAAAGTCAAAGTCAATGGACCTCTAATTCACATCCTGCTTGTGAATGCATCCCTCAAGAACACTTACAGGGGTCATCTTCAGACCTTGCAAAGATGTCTGCAATGATATGATCTGAAATAACTGAACTTTGGAGGTAAAACGTCAAAGTTCCAGTGGAATAGCATCATTTTATCATATATGTACCTGCATCATCAAATAAAAAACAAGACTGATACCAATAATAAGCACAAAAATGTCCCTGCCTTTCTTCTTGAACACCTCTCTACTCTCTCTCTTTAGCTCTTGTATACTTGCACAGCAGCTCAAAAAGTCAGCCTTGAGCTCAACAACAGTCCTCTGCTACATTAATACAAGAAAAACATGATTTTATAGCTTCATGCTGACTGTAATTCTTAAAAGTTATCAATCTGACATATGTGTTTCTGTGGAAGACAGCTGGAATTGGAAGTGCCATGTCAGATTGCACCTCCAAAAGCCACCAAATCAGTTTGACTCCCTGTGTGATTCTTAAATTTGATGTAGAGCACAGCTGTAAATGCTACATTTGTTGCTTTCTTGTGCTTTCTGTGAGTCAGATATTGCAGTGAAAATCCACTGAGAGGACATTAAATGTCATCTAAATATAATCGAGGTGTGATTCCTCTCTGTGGAGACATTGTAGGAATCTAAGCATTACATCCTCAAATACCATCCAAATTTCCATAAAAAGTCAAGGAGCGACGATATCGTGCATAAATGAAGTGACGCTGGAATCTAGAAGGTCACCGTTCACTTCCTATCAATCAAATGTTGTCAGGTTTCATTTTAATGCTCCTGCAGGACCAATCCAGGGGAGGTGTATAGGGGAATGACTCCTCTGTATCTAAGGGAGGCACAAATGAGCAGAGTTCAGTCTCATGTGAGCCTGAAAGCCTATTTATTTCAGGCTCCAGAATCAATTAATGCCTGCATTATCCTCTGGATTCTCCTATTCAGTGCAGCCAAATGACTGGGGCACCGTTGCATGAAACCAATTTCTAACTTTGAATCCAAGACACACCCGAGAACCACCTACAGGCCTTCCTTCATAACTGCAGAATATTTGACTCATGGAGGCGTGCTCCTGAGAGTATGTGTGTGTGCATAATGCTGTGAGAGAATATATGAGGCTATGCAAAGTTGATGCTGTTTGGATCAGCATGTTCTCAGCTACAGTGAAGGAGAGCCTGAATACAAACATCCAGAATGTTCTGACAGGAGAACAAATTATGACACACGAACTAAAGCCTGCTTGCTATGTCCGTGTCAGAGGCAGGGAGAGAGGAGGCGAAGGAGAGGAGGCACAGAGGCAGGCAGAAGAAGAGGCAGATTATGTGTGAAAGGGCAAAATGTGATGTCTTTAATCGACTACAGTATGTGTCGTGAAGAGAAACAGGATGAGATATTGAGCCCACACGGTCCATCCGCAGAGAACGACAGCTCTCGGCTCTGGAGACAAAAAGAAAAGACATGAAGACAAGACAAGTCTGGAAATTCACCAAAGGGATGGCTAGATCTTCAGCTCAGGCCAATTAGCCGGCAGAAACTCTTTTTCCCCCCGAACTACGCGTCAGCATGAAAGGATCACCCTTTTGTCTGTCAGACTCATGCCTTTATCCTCCATTGCTATGTCCTGAACACGCACTCGCACACACAAACACACGCAAGGCCTTTTAATTCTTACATGAACAAGTTAGAACCCTGCAACTCCCCGTCCTGCTGCTGTCATCTGTCTGTACGCCTGTCAGCACACACATGTCCATTTAAACACACACATGTGTACCAACGCTGACTGTACACGCCAGCACACAAACACAGTATCAGTCAAATCCTCGTATGAACCGCTCTCATTTAATCTCCTCTCAACTCCTGCCATCTCGCTGACTGATGTGATTGTTAGTTCTGGAGGAGGGCTCTCTTTAATTGAAGTGTGTGTGTATATGTGTGTGTGCGAATATCTGTCCAGTGCATCAGCTGGCCATGGCTGCTATTGTTTGGCCTATCAGACAAGCTGTCAAGTGCTTACTCTCTCTGCCTCTTTCCCTCTCTCTCTCTCTCCTGGCTCTCTGCCCCCCTTTGTGTTCATGTTACAATAACGGGAATGTGGGACTGTGAAGGTCACAGACGAATGACGGTGGGCTGGGAAAAGTGGACAAAATATTATGTCTCATGAATAAAGTCTATATGTAAAAAAAGTATTACGATATTTCTTGTTTCTGTTAAAAATAACAGATGCCGGTCCCAGTGGTCAAGTCAAGCCAGTCTGACAAATGAAACATCTGTTGTGCACCAAAATACACCACCACATAAAATAAGGTTTCAAAAATTAATACATTATTAATAATCATTTAATATTTGCAATATTTATTGATGATAATATATAACACCCTTAAACAACCTTGTTTAAATATCTTACTTCAAGCATTTCTCAATTTTTGAAAACTGTTACCTATTACTTCTTTTTTTAACATATATATTTTATTGTTTTCTAAAAGTAGATACAGAAAATATTATGTCCAACGTTCTAAAACATCCTTATCTTGTTTTGAATGTTGAAGATTTTTCACATTTTTGTCAATTTTATTTACTGCATCATTCAAAATCAAAACAGAAAAAAAAATACAGCCTCAAAAATGTCCATTCTAAAGGACGCATCAATTATTTGTCTTTTATTCTTTTAAAATATCAATTATTGCCAATATAGTCAGCAACTCTTTACAGATTTCAAACTGTGGCCATGAAATTTATTTAAGACCAATTAAAACATCCTCGTGGGGCACTGGTTGAAATTGATTCAAATGCCAACTCAGTGCAAAGCAAAATGTTTTCAGGTCTGGCGACACACTTCTAAACTTTACTTCATATTATATAATTAAGAACTTTGATATTATTCCAGAGGAAATAAACAACAATGCTGATATGTGTTTGATACCAGATTAAACTCAGCCCATGTATTCAGTTCAATGTTGATGACTGTTACAGTAAATTCACAATCACTTATGCTCTTGTTTCCACACAGTAAGTACCCCTGATCCACCCGTATTCTTAGTCTTTCTGAGACACTCTGTCAGATTTCCTATCACTTCAACTGACGATGAAACAATGGTAGGACATCACACTGGTAGGTCAATTTGAGGGGGCTGGGCTAACAAGCCATTTCAGCTAGCTACTGGGACTGTACGGAGGTGAAGAAGAAGAAGCCCTGATGCTGCAAACTTTATGTCTTGTTTTTGGAAGTACTTTGTCATGCAGAGGAAACACGTAAATCCCACTAGATGGCACAGAAAACTCAAAAGTTTGGGCTCTTTAAGTAGGCAATGGTGGCTCAGGCTGACAGTGCACTCTGTCAGTAGTCGGAAGGTTGCAGGTTCGATGCCAGCTCCGGCTGTCACATGGCAGCGTGTCTTGGGCAAGACACTTAACCTTAAGTTGCTTCCACTACTGTGTCAGTGGCGTGTAAATGGGTATGAAAGGGCGTGAATGCGCTAACTGATACTGATGGACAACTTTCATTAGTAACTCTGAACCATCAGTCAGTGAATGTGAGTGTGAATGAGTGTGAAAGGATGGATGTGACCTGCAGTGTAAAGCTGCTTTGAGTAGTAAAAAAGACTAGAAGAGCACTATATTAGCTCAAGTCCATTTACCACTTAAGTAGACATGATAATAGATACTATTATGAAACATGGGTAATACACTTGAAAGAGTCCATATTAAGTTTTTCTGAGTTTTATATTCCCTTTAATGTGCTTAACATGTCTCTTCCATGCAATAAGGCCCCTCAAACACAAGAAAAAATGTCTGCAGCATTGAGACATCTCCCTCTCCCCGTTTACACCTACAGTAGCTGCCTGAAATGGCTCTTTTTTTGGATGTAAGTCCATTGCAAAGCATAGACTGTAGACAAAGAACAGAGCTGCTAAAATGTGGCGCTAAACACTGAACTGACCAATCACCACAGAGTAGACAAGTGGACTATTTAGAGCTGACATAAATTGGCTTCTCTGTCAAGAGGAAAGGTGTCTAGACTCTTGGTGAGTGTTGGGCCTGCTGGCTATTTTGTTTTTCACTCCATAGCAGCCAAACCATAAATATAAAACAATGCAGTTCAATCTTTTCTCCATTAAAAAAGTATATTGAAGGACACTAAAAACTAGCCCAGTCAAACCAGCTAGCCTGTATTTAAGTTTCAATCTTTGAAAACGGCAAACCCAAACACCAGACATCTATGTAACACACACCATCCACATGAGCTACAGTCAATGACCACTCAACCTCTGATTACCAGGAAACTCAAGGTCAATTTCACCAATCTGAGGCAACTTAAGTGCATCCAATCAGCTGTATAGGTTTCACTTGCACTTTGTTTTTCCACTGAGCAAACTTTTCCTCAACTTTTCTGCATACTCCCATCTGCCTTGTGTGCATTATCAGTCTCACATCGCTCTCTCTCTCTTAAAGTTTGGCCCCGCCGAGAGGGGAAAACGCAGGCTGCTCTTTGTGAACGTCGCTCTCTGCAGACGGTAGAGGAATCGATCAGCCAGACGCTCCAATGGCCTCCTCCTTTGTGAGGCCAGTCTGGCTCCGAGCAGCTCCCCTCTGTTTATCTCCCTCACGTCGCTCTCTGGCTACATGCTCTTAATTAAACATGCCGCGCGGCTATTAATTGTCAACCAGATTCAATTTGTTCCCTGGGCACGCCGTGAATGGGCCTCTCTGCCCAGAACAAAGGTGTCCGAACAGCCATGTCAGGGTTGAACAAAAGGCCCAAGGCATCACTTCTATCTCCCTCCCCTCAAGCCCGGGCTGCTTCAGCTCGAAGGCAGCCATTGAATGAGGTGTTATCCCGGCAGGGTTCCAGACAGAGGGTTGAGCAGTGTTTGGAGAAAAGTGTCTTGTACTTTGCCTCACAATCTTATTTCTAAGATGGAGACCAGGGCCAGTTTTATGGAGGCCTCAGGAAAAGGCAAATACAAGGCCTTGTCCCATTTAGCTAAAGGCAATCCTAGCATTTAAGACAAAAGTTCAGAGGCTCTTTGAGGGGCCTGTAAAGTACAAAACATTAAGTGTCTTCAGTGATATTCTAATCAAACAAGGATATAACACAAAGTTGCACAAATATGTCAGCAATGTTTGGCAATGTTGGTGACAGTAGTTAGCCTGACCACTTCTCACAATTGTCCTAACATTTCCTGTTCATATATGGAATCAAGATAATGCCAGGAGTTTTCTTGACATTTTTTGAGTAATTACTTATCCATTACATCATATTTTTCAAAATGACTACCTCAGTGATGGAATTACAGTTACAATTGCATATAAAGTTGGTGACACATGAAAAAGTGGCGGAAGCTTGCAGTGACTAAGAAAACCCTTCTTCCTTACTATTTCTACCCACTTTTCTAAAGTTTAAATCCGGACACCTTAAGCCTAGCTCAGACAACTGATTAGCAGTGAGACAAGTTGAAACTTACAACTTTTTAAAGCTGTCTGCTCTTCAGTATTCATTAAGCCTAATAATTCATACCCCTGAAACTTATAGAGATGATGTTTGGTCTGCTCAGCAATGACTGTGCTTCAGTTTTCACTTCTGTGCTGTATGCACATCTTGTTGCTGCATATACTTGTCCGTGTCTAAATGGAAAACCCTATAGGCTTATTCAACTGTTACAAAGAGTCTGAGGCTGGAGGTATATCATACCTACTGGCAGCAATTTTCTGTTATTAAAATGTCCCAGTGCTGTGAATCTTAGGTATGAACTGTTCTTAAGAAAATGTGCAGGGATTTGAACAAGACAGACCATGGTCAAAATTTCAAATTTAGTTTGGTTGGTCTGAGCAATCAAATCTTCTGACACTGTTTAAACTGTATGAAAAGTTGGCAATGTTTGGACAAATGGTCTGAAACTGGCAAGATGATCTTTGCCAACTGCACCCACTTGCCCTAATTATGTAATATTTACAGTGTGCAGAAACTTGCCCACAACTTTTTAACAGAAGGTATGAGTGCAAAAAAGATGGCCAACAATTAAAGAGAAACAATTTTGAAAAAAAAAATTCTGACAGTATAATTTTACTTCTCAAAGAAATAATGGAAATCACAGGGAATTTCCTCCAAACTGTCAAAATTCAAAAAAACAAGTTGGAAATGGTTGTACAAGCCAGTAAAACTTAAAACAGTAAAAGTTGCCAAATTGGCTGCGCAGTTAATACACTTTGCAGGATATCTAAAACACATACTCAATGCTGGGGTTAGTAACAAGGCTGCCCACATGGGAGGAAAAGCAGGTAAGCTTTCTGGGGCTCATTGTCATTGAGGGGCTCACTGAGGTGAGCAAAGACACAGTCGGTCCTCAGTCAGAAATCAGAATTCTAATTCAGATTGAAATCTAAGCAAGAACCTCTCATCTAACCTCAATAGTAATATTTCTTATTAGGGTACAAAAATAAACATTTATTTATTTTTACCCGTTTCAAAATAAAACCCTTGCCCTGTCCTCGACTGGCCAAACTGGTATGATTCTTTATACTTTATAATTACCAAGGTAATACCAAGGTTGTGGTGAATGGTCCCTTTAACTTCAATATAAGACCCATATAGAGTGGGAGTAAAGTCATGCTATAACCCACAACAAATATCTTTCTGTCAGCTACAAAGCTCAATTTAGCCAACTCCTGAGGGTGAAAGTTAGCCAGAAGAATAGCAGTAATGCTACTTATCCAATGTGGACATAATTTTATTCAACAACATCCAAAGAGGGCCCACTCACTAAGCCATTCAGGGGCCCTGCCACGCCTGTGGATAGATCTGGTTGGGTACACAAATAATGCACAACAGGTACACGATTTCAAGGATCTGTCAGCCCAGAACATTTGTGATTTCATCCTGCATAAGGTGTCATTGTAAACGGCAGTAAAAACTCTATCTGACATTCCTCTCAACCTCCTGACAGACAGTCTATGATGTTTGATTTTAGCTCTGCATCCCACTATTTGCTCTGTCACATCAAAGATGCTGTCTAATGAGGATTCTGTAAGCTTGACAGTAACAGATGTAAACAAACCAAACAGCAAAATGAGGATGAAGTTGTTGCTCCTACATGAAACTATGAGGCAGAAGAAAAGTTAGTCAGGCTTTTAAAACAGCTTTCCTGCCTTTAAGAAGGGTCACAAAGGAACAGCAACAGAAGTCTGAATGATGCAGGAAAAAGGCAGGCAAGTGAGTAACTTTTACTAGCATTCAGTATAAAGCTGAGGTATCATTCATCACATTTGGAAAGTAAACAAACATAGTTTTTGAAATGCACTATGTTTGTTTCCTTTCTTTGAGTCAGTTTATTGGCCAGTCATAATGGGTAGGGACCAGCATGTAGCCTGTCATGCCTGTTAGTAAAGTCATAGAAATATCTCATGGCTCTAAAATAGCTCAATCAGACACAATGACTATCATAGCTCAACAAAATCATGAAATTCTGACCGCAATATGAATCAGCTTAAGTCATTTTAGATGTATACCTTATATTTGATGCCCAGCTTTTTATTCTAGATTTAGATTTACCCAGTGCACCTTTGCAAGCTGTCATAACGCTTTTACTCTCACAAATCCCCATCCAAAAATACCCTTAATCTGCCCCATTTTTAAATCTTGTTAGGTAGATTTTTTTCTCCCATTTTTTACCTGGGAACACTTTTGACAAATTGCACAGACAAATAAATAAATAACCCAATGACTGCTAAGATGAATCTAGGTGTAAGCAGCTGCCAAGGCGTAATATAATTCATAGCCATGCATCAATGTTACCGGAGACTGCTCCAGCACCCAGCCAGAACCCACAGAGCCAGGTGCCAACACATCCATCCGTCCCACCTCTCAGTCACTCCAGCCGTCACACCAGTCAATGCATCCTCCCCAAAAACCCTCAGCTCTGTGCCCTCGCTGGTGCCAAGGAGGCCTGGATGGTGCTATTGTGTCACTGTCTAAACCCTCTCTACAAAACAACAATTAAGCTGGCCCCTCTGCGCCTCCTATGGCACACATGAAGCAGATGCCAAACACAGAGCTGACTATGTACACTCACACGGAGACCTCCTAGCCACAGGAACAATGAACAACTGATTCATTTAAACAATTGTAAATGTAATGGCAACACAGTATGGGAGCAAAAGCTGTACTTAAATGTGCCTTGACAGATACCAAAGTAAAATAACATGTGAAAATACATAATTTATCCAAACATTAACAACAGGAGTGTAAAGACCATATCTCAAGATGGTTAAGGCCTGATAGAAATGGCTTGATTGATATTTTTCTGTTGATAAGGATTGTGCAGCCCTACATAGCCTTTCTTAACAATCTTGATTAAAATCAGGCATTAATACCATCTAACAGTTATTTCATTCAAGCGATGGATGAAAAAAAGTGTTGTGGTTGTGTACACATTGAAAATATTATTTATTCCTCCATCCATCATCTATACAGCTTTATCCCTTGCAGGGTTGCAGATGACCTATCTGACATTGGGTAAAAGGCAGGATACAAATGGTAAAACCATTGACACATATGCTCATACCTCGGGGCTATTTAAGGTCACAAGCTAAACCAACGCTAATGTCTTAGAACTGTGGGAGGAAGCCTGAGTACCTCGAGAAAATTCATGCACGCAGAGAGAGAGCATGCAAAATCCACACAGAACCTAGGCAACAGTACTTCCTGCTCCACCACCGTGCCACCGTGCCTAGACAAACACAAGCTGGTATAGTATAGTGTAGTATATATTTCTAGGATTAAAGCTGCAGTGAGCACATTTTTGTTTGTTTATGTTTTCTTCCAACTGAGGACAAATTAGTGCCCTCTATCCTTTTGCTGACTTTTCCCTGTACATGTGAAAGAGGTTATTTTTTTTAATTAAAAACTACTTAAGGAAAGAGTACTGGGGCTGTCACCTACCTTGGTTTTAGGCATTTAAAGTAATAAAATAGAAATGGTTGATCATGTCGCTGATGGTTGATCTTGTTTGCTTTTCTTGGACATGAAATTACATCAGTGTGATGTTTGCTTATAACCAGCTCAGAGCTTTAATAATGGTGGGGAAGTGAGAGTTAGCAATATTTAGAGCTAAAATGCTAAATAAAAATGCTAACAGTAACACTTATAGGCTACGCTAACCAGCCAAATAGTTGTCTTTTAAAATCTGAATCAGTATCTACTGCAAAGTACATTTACACATACAAGGAATCTGACATGGTAAATTGGTGCAAAAGACAATCAACATAGAGTAAAAATGTAAATAAATATGTAAAGAATGAATAAAATAAAGAATACAAATAGGTAAAAACTGTGTCAATTGAATTAGGTAGATACAGAAATATAGCAAATATACAATATGTCAAATAGGCACACCAAAAAAACAAACATATCACAAGATATGTACAGAAGAGTTTTAACCATTCTGACATTTGGGTCACAGAATATGTTGGACCAAGACACATTTACTTCAAACTCTACTTTTCAAAATCTCTCACAAAATTAAGGACAAGATTTGAGAACTGGTTTGTTACCAGAGGTAGAGCTATTAGGATGGTAAAAGGCGGCAATGGTCAGCCTAGAAATCTGATAGTTTATCAGCTGCTAGCGCTTAATAGCTGGCAGCAGAATGACTCTCAGGTCAAAGTAATAAATAATATTCTGACTAATTCATGTATACAGAGTCAAACAAATGTTATGGTGCAGACACCTGCCCCTTGCAGGGCTTTAGCCCTAGTCAATAGATTCTTGTATACCCTTACAAGGCTCTTCTACCTGGATGTAAACCAGCACAGTAGACTGATGGCATAAGAAATTGGAGAGATATTCGATCTAAAAATGAATACAAAAATTACTTGTACGCTAATAGTTTGCATGTAGCCACCGGCTAGGGGTAATGCGTTACCAGGAAAGTAATGTGGATGTTGGCCTGTAAAGTCTGAAGCTGAAGGCTGGGTGCTGCTTAGATGAGCTACGCTCTGCAAAGCATTTTGATGCTGTGATCCTTTGTTTAGCCATGTAAGACAAATTGGGCTCCCTTATGGCGTATTCTTAACTGTAAACTCGTTATCAAGTTTAAACATAAATTTGCATTTAATCAATTTGGAATTAGCTGCCTGAAACATTCCTGTGTACAAAGTTTAAAAATATATTCTTTAAATACATTTTCATATGTATCATCCCCCAACATAAGCACCTCTGTAGTGTGTATAATACATTTTTGTGAAGAAAACCTTGTTCAAACACAGCATCCTGGAATATTAAATGAGAGTCAGGCGAAGGCGTTGTAGCATATAGAGCGAGCAGATCTTTTTCCCCCGTGTGCCTCTGTGTCTGCCTTTTCAGCAATCCCAATATTTTGCTGCTGGTGAACTCACTGAGCAGTTGAGGAATTACTTATTTAAAAGATAAGGTTTCCTCTGTTGTCAGCAAAAAGCGCCTCTTGTCCATAACGGGAGAAAACCAATGCGGTGTGAAATCAAAGGTCACCCGGAGACAAATAGCACTAACAGGCGAGAGCAGGGGTGACAAACGCTCCCTTCTCTGCGCTCACCAAATTAATTAAGAGTGGAGATTCAACATGGCATCACCAACACAAAGAAAACAGGCCGCCTTGTTGTTGTTGTTTCAGCACGCCTTTCTAAGAGCGAGCACACTGCTGTTTTCTCCCTGCTGCAATCAAAGCCTGTTTACCTGCGTCCCTCAAATGACTCTCTCTGTGAATGTTTTATATGGCAGCTTTGAGAAGACATTGATCTCAATCTAGGCCTTGAGACGCCTCCATTGAGCTTGCGTCAGCCTCACAAACTCAGCCTGCCCTCAGCCCCCTGGATCCTCGGGGCAATGCATTAAACACCTAACTCCAGGCAGCCTGCTAATCCCCGGCATTCGCAGGTGTCTCTGTCTGGCCGTGACCACGAGATAAGACCTGGCCTGGAGGAGACAGCAGCAAGCAATATAGGCATAAAGTGCACATTTGAGAGTGCCTTTGCATCTGGTCTGCAGTCAGTCACCCAGCTGAGGAGATGAGCTAAAACACAGCAGGTTTGAGACCAAGCCCCGGATAACGACATCTCATCTGGGAACAGTGAGCGAGGAAACATCTGCATCCCCTTATCTCTGCAATGGGTGCACTGTCGAACAACACGCCGATCATTTACTAGATTACACTACAGTAAGCAGCCACCTGATGTTCTTTCACAGATCAGTGTAGTGGAAATGTTTATACAGAGGGAAATGAGATGAGAAACTTGTCCTGGTCCTTTACTCATTTGGACTTGACGAAACACTTGTATGCCTTCACCTACAAAGTATGGATGCAATGTTTGTGAAGGGAAAACAATCTTATTGTGTAAAATATCTGAAACTGCAGCTCGGCATGACTAAATTTACCTTTGTCAGTAGGATAAAAATGTTCTCTTATCCTCTTTAGTATCCTGAGCAGTGAGACAGACAGTGGCTGATGACCGGCACCCCACTAAAACATTTTTTAAATTAGAACAACAATAAATTAAACTGCAAATCCAAATAATATCATGAAAGCAGTTTTGCTAATCAAGGCTCAGTGAAGATAGGAAATATAGAGAACAGTCATGGGCCTTCAGGCTTAGATTAATCCTGTACTCAAACTTGAAGTTTTCTGAAGTCATCTTTGTCCACATGAAAACTCACCAGTACAAAAAAGCACTCTGAAATCCTGTTAATAACATCCCAACAGTGTCAATAAAATGGCAGCATTTTCCGCAGAGAATGTTCCATTTCCAGATTTATTCCACCAAATCAAAGTCTTGCCTATGATACGTTTACGGTTCGGGGTTGGCAGCTGTTCTTTGCCAATATATCCTTGTTTTTTTCGGTGTAAGACATACTTGATGAGCTCGATCAGATACAATCATGAGAAAAATCATGATTACAACATCTGTTGTAACTATAAAAACACAGCAACAAGTAGCCAGTTCACACAATCACTCATTAAACAGTAAAACTTGGTCTTGTCTAAAATATTGTCAGGGTTTGAAACATCGAAGTGTTGAATGGGGCAGTGACTTAGTGGTCGAGCAATTAGGAGTGTATGTGTAAGGATGCAGACAGTACAGTTAGCTTGCTGAAACCAGGAAAAGTTTACTGTAATTTCTCGATTATAACTGGCACTTGGCCCCATATTTTCACAATTTTTGTGTGAAAAACACCGTACTTGAATATAACACGCACCCAAATTTTGCCCAAACCTTTCTCTCTCACACAACTCAAAAAAGACCTTTATTCAAAGTTTTAATCAATGAAAGTATTTTCACGACCAATACACGACTCTCTCTCTCTCAAATGGATGTGGAAACACCTTTTTCTTCATGCATGCACAATTACTCAATATCTGCCTGAGCATGCTCAGTCGTAGGTTACCAACCAATCAGAGAGCAGCTATCAACATGCCAATGTCTTCGACCAATCACAGCGCAGCTATTTTGCGTGCCCTTGCTCACAAGATGGCAGCGCTCTGTGTTTGCCTGTGAGTGGTAACACTCGAGAATTAAACAATGATTACACAAAGTTAAACTAATTATGACCCAAAATATTGACTAGAACAGTTTAACAGTCAGTTTAATAAGAAATACGCAGGTTTGGCGGGAATTTTTTGCAGAGAAATATTGAGAGAATATTTTGGCTTTTTGTATCAGATGTGTTGCAATCAGTGTTGGCGAGACAAAATATTTTAAGTATTTTGCTTGTACTCGTGTATAATGTGCACCCGAAAAATTAGAGCTTATTTAAAAGCATAAAAGTTTGCGTTATAATCGAGAAATTACAGCAGTTTCAGGAATTACAATGCACATGAAAACAGAAGAGATAAAGTAAAGGCAAAACCAGTGCACAGTGTGACAAACCAAGTCAAGTCTGATGAAGGGCAAGGACCCAAAGTGTCAATGTGCTGTGAAAATCATAATTCAATTAACTTTGGAACAGCTTTTTCGTGTGTAGATCTCTTTTGTCTTTTTGCAGCTATGTGTCCAGCATCTGGTATGTATGTATTCTGAAAGTGTGTGTGTGTGTGTATTCTCTGATGCCCCCTACTACATATCATACATATAGTGGAGATTTATTGGTCACTGGTGACACTAACAAATAAAAAAGAGCATGGGCTTTGTCTTGACAAGAAGCTATCAAAAGTGTGATGTTTTTGTAGCTTTATTAATGTGTTTACTTACCTAAAGCTTAGTCAATTTCACAGTAAAAAACGCCTCTTATGTGACTAATGTTTCTGGATGTGCCTTTTAGAGTGTAGCTTCCTAGTTTTCTGGTATTTCCGTATGTGGCTGTGTTGTGACTAACTGGACTGGCTGTTTTCAATTATCCTTGTTGCCATGGTCATGTTGTAGATTTCAGCTTTGAGCAAGATGTCCCTTTGCAACACAGCTTCCTCTTAAAATGCATGATAGTAATAACACTGCATTCTTGATGGTTTTATCATGGTTTTTATGGAGTTGCGGTGAGTGTAAAGTAGCCCTCAGATGTTCAGCTTGAAGATTCCAGTATCATATAAAGTAATGACCTATAGCTGTGACTTTAAAAAAGAGATTATAAGAAGGTAGTGAAACTGAAGTCAGATAGCACTGATGGCCTTAGTGTAAAATGCACAGCACACAACCAGAAGATGAGATCAGGGAGGAAGATGTTGATCAATCTGACACTGATTGATGATTGATTGATAAAGTAAGAAAAAATAATTGATTTTAGGTCGGAAAGAATGACTGCAAAGCTAAAGCCAAGGGTTTAGGCTGTCAAATACATAGTCCTTCTCCTCTGGTGTCAGTTTGTAGGGACATTGGTTGGTAGTTAAAAGGTTCTGGTTTAAGTCCCTGTTGGAATCAGTGTGGAGTTTGGCCAGGTGGCTGGAGAGGTGTCAGCTCGCTTCCTAAGCACTGTTGTAGTGCTCTTGAGTAGCATAAAACCCACAACTGCTCATGGTGTGTTCATATGCAGCCCTGTACTCCTGACATATGGGTGTAACCCTCTCCTTTGCATGTGCCTGGATTAAACAACAGTGTCTCGACAAGAGGTAAAATCTAAATAAATGAGTCTTTAAAACAAAAACTTTGGTCAAAGTTAAATTTCTGTGCAGATTTCAGAAAATTCAGAATTCAGGGGCTATTTCCAAACAAAACTTGGGTTTTAGGGAGTGTTTTTAGTGGGGATTTGGTCTAAATGGGTTAATAGATAAAAGGAAAGTACCAGCATGTGGGCCTCAGGCAGGGATCACAGTGCACTTACCTAGCATTGATCCCAGTCATCCAATTGCAGACCATAAATTCCCTTAAAGTGGGGTTTAATAAGTCTGGAAAGTAATAATGAGAAGTTTTAATGTTGACTGGGATCATTGTACTCTGTCTTTTTTATTGGAGTAGTAGCACAACACTTTACAAGGCAGTCAAGGGCTAAAGCCAGGAGGATGAATTTTATTTTTGTAAATGTGGATCTTTCTCATTTTGGGCCAATTAATTCGACCGGAAAATTCCACACAGGAAGCTTCTGAGAAATAAATGTTTGGTTAATTAGATTTACTACCAAGGGCAGTTAGTTATCGCTGTCCTACAAATAAATTGCGTTTATAAATGCTTGATTTATAATGTACAAACAATGTGAGGCCCATGCCCTTGATGTTGGTAAAAAATGTAATGGGGAGCACCGCACTAAGTCAGAATGTACCAATCACATGTAAGGTCGTGTTCAGCTGCTGCTTTTGGCCTTTTAATGGTCATTTATTGTTCATCAAGTGTGAGTGTGTCTCCCCCATGAGTGTGTGTTAATGCTCACAGGGGTCTACGTGTGTGTTTTATGTGTTCTCTCCCCCCAGCGGGAGGCAGCACCACCCTGGCCTCGCTGCCTCCACCCACTCATCCATCCCACGTCTTGTCTAATTAAACATCGTTAACATTCATCCCAAGGTCTTATGCAGATGAGCACAGAGGGAATGTGGTGCACTGCGCAATAAGAAAACAACTCAGGGGGGGCGGCGGAGAGGTGAGCAAAGGGATGAGATGGGGTTGTATCCGAATTGAGACGTGCATGGATATCTCCGATTTGACCTCATTCATCAATTAATTACCGCCATTAGTAGGAGGTGATGTGGAACCAAAGCTGAAATCACTGCACCGTGGCGTCTCCTCTGCCAGTTTGTTGACTGTGTGCGTGCAGGCATATGTGTATGACAGACAGGCAGCCATTAATCTGCGAGTTGGGTGTGTTTAAGTGTGTGTATGTGCACCTATAGCATGACCAGACAAACTGATAGGCATGTAGCCAAACGTTGCCATCGGTGATTCCTCAACAGAGCTGTAATCATGGTACAGTCTTGTCATGTGGCTGTCACTCTATCACTCACAGTCACAGACGCAACATGCCGTCACAACATACCACCCTGCAGCCTCAAACTGTATGATCCAATTTCTAAAGACACTATTTGTCCATTTTTAGGTACAAACAGACTGTCATTCTGCTGCAGGGATGCTGGAAGTCATTTTTTTTTCTGTATGATGATGCAATAGCTGAGTAGATAGTGTGCTGCGGGGATAAAGTTTTAAGGCCAAGAGGTTAGCTTTGAGTAGAGAAGTCCATTTGGAGAGAAAGTGTTTATGGCACTTGCTGTTTAATCCACCAAAATAATCTTCACAAATAAACACACATTTCTTAATTTCTCAAGTCAACACAATTTGTCAATGCAAAAAGCTAATGTTAGGCTCTGAAGGACCTTAATCATGTTCATCCGTCTTCAGCATCACCACCACATAGTTCACGTTTGGTGTGATGATGTTAAATATCCTTGACAAACTCTGTAGTCCTAAGTACATCACAGACATTAATGCACCTTGAACACACCTTGGAGATGTGAAGTGAACACCAGTCTGTCAACAGAGACTACAGACTGCAGTTTGTTCACACAATTCATTAAAACTAATTTGCCTGAGGCCCCTGTGGCTGACTGGTTGCTCAGGGAACCACACCACATGCCTGGCCTCTTCTCTCCACTCATTTTCCGACATATCCAGTAGGGCTGTGCGATAAATCACAAATTTATTGTGAGGCTTTGCAATAACAACATCAGGGCAACATCGCAATAGACTTGAAAAAATAAGTAATAAAGCAATGTTTCTCAAGGTGCAGGGGAGCAGCCTGCTTTCACATCTTAAAGTAGTGAAGTTAAAGCTCATTACCTTAAACTTTATTTTTGCCAATTAAGGGAAAAAACGCTTTGGATTCCTTTCGGATTAAGAAGAAACACATTACAGCCACAAATGTAAAACACAAGGAGTAGCATAGGCACTGTAAGTTATAGCTTTATGTGCACTCTTGTCTTTTTTAAATTGATTGTAAATTTTATTGTTACTGCAATATTGGACATTGTTGTTGCATTCGCCTTGTAGGCCTGCTATCCAGTGTCTCCTGTATCCAATAAAGGCTTGAATAGCCCCAATAAAATAGTTAAAAAAGAACTTAGTTGCAGAAAACAGATGATCATCTAAGGCTTGCCAAGTTACTCCCTCTGGCTTACTGCATCATTATTTGCATTTAACTTTGACTAGGTAAGAAACTCATTGTATCAAAAACATTCACTAATTTCAAGAAAACTAAAATAAGAGGCGTGGGTGCATTGTTTCTTAATGAAAAGACTTCTTAATTTAAGACAAGTGAGCTGTAGAACACGTCACTGAGCAATGAAATTTGTACAATATTTCCATGTTACCAGAAGCTGTTCTAAAGTTATTACAAGAATAGACTAAATCACACTGCATTTAGTTATTCTTCTCTGTCTGGTAAGATGTGTCCACTTTGATGGCTGGTAACCTCTCTTAAATGTCTGAGTGCATACACATAGATGAAAAAAGAGCTCTTAGTTGCATCACTTTGCAAAAAGTGTTATAAACAAGATAAATTCAACAATAAAAAAGATCTAAAAGCAATCACACATTGACTACTGGTGTAAGACATCTACACATCAACTACTTACCCATAAATTTAGTTATTTGCCTTATTCTAAGCCAATGGTTTAAGTTCAGCCTGATTTTAGAGCAGCACCATTACTTCTTGTGTCTCTGTTCCAAGGAATAAGATGCATCTTTAATGCCCAAAATCAGCAATTAGCAGTGTGAATATACAAAATCAAGAGAACTAGAGGGGAATCTTTAGAGGGTATATGTCAATGTGCTTCAGAGCAGAGCAGGTTTAGAGAGGAATATATTGTAAAAACCTTATGTAAGTTTGTTTTGTCCAATAGCTGTTTTTCGCAAATTGCAAGGATACCAACCAACATTCCAGCTATCCAAATGCCACATAAAAGCCATAAAGCTGCCATTAGCTCTGCATGCGTTGTACAAGATCTCAACAAGGTTGCACTTTATGAGAGCAAGTACATTTGTCAGAGATAGAGACAGGGATTGTGCAGTAGCCTGGGCATGAATGGCACCTTGCAGTATTCAATCCCAGAGACTAAAATGGGTTTAGGAGGCAGTGGAAGCTGTTATGGTCTGAGGGAGTGCCTGCCAGGGCAGTGGGGCGGGTGTGGCAGCAAGGCTGTGAGTTATGCACGTCGCACATGAACTCATATTTTGAGGCCAGGCTGACGGTCGGCCATGCACGGCGGCACAGCACAGCACTTCCTAAGATCCTGTTTGTAACTGTCTGTGGAACAAGAGCCCGAGGGAGGAGCCTGCTTAGACTCACTCACCTTCACCGCCAGGCCCAGATCCATCTTTGTGCACGGCATGCATCCTGCATGCACTTATGCACACGTGCACCAGACACAAAGTACACACGCATGAGGGGAAATATAAAAGCGCACCCACACATGTCACACAAGCTGTGTGCAAACACAGGGTCAACACTCCACATGTGGGCCTTTGCAAAAATAAATAGTCCTCCTCTAAGGACCAGTGTCAAATGGGCATGCATGAAAAAGCACAAAAAGCACTTTGGCCCGTGTACGTATCCGACTCACGACAGACAAGGTCAGTCCAAATCCTCTCTCTTGAATCACCTTCAAGGATCAACAACTTTCATATGGTGTTTTGCGTGTCCTTTCCGCAAACATGTTACACTACATGACTTTCTGTTACTCCAACAGTGGGAGAAGCTCATTGTGTGATAGTAAACAGTGTCATAGCTGAGACTGAGAGGAGGGGGGCGCTGTGCAGGCAGTCAAGTACTGGCAGCGAGGGTGAGCAGGCGGGCTCAGGAAACGATGATGAAGTGCAGCATTAGCGCGGTGATTAACTCCTTCTCTCGCTCTTCCTCCTCTCGTTCAGTCCCATTTCCTCCCACTGCTGGACGGGGGGTATGTGGAGGGGGTGGGGGGCTCTGATCAGTGTGTGTGAGATTCCCTTGACACACCGTCCATCTGTGTATGTGTGTGTGTGTGTGTGTGTGTGTGTGAGCTGGAGAGCCAACAGGCCTTCTTCAGCATGCAGCCTGCTGTCTGGATTCCTCACAGACGTCTCTCCATTACAAAGCTCTCCTCTCAGGCTCTCCAAACAGCCCTGAAACTTTGATGAGATGGTGCTCCATTTGGCATGACATGATTTTAACATACTACAGAGAATAAGCGTCTAAAACAACAAGTCCAACAACTCGGATCTATGTGCCATACAAATGCAACGGAATAAATTTTGAATGGGAGTGAAGGCAATCTCCCTCTATGAATCATATCTCACACAATCTCTTTTCCCTGCTGTGGTCCACAATGTACGAGCTGTAAAATGCTGGGATGCTGTGATCTGTACAAGCTACGCCTGAAAGAAGAACATCGTGTAGAAGTTCCCAGAAGAAAAGTTATTATACTTCTTCATGCAGAATTACAGAGCTGGACTACCACAGGCAGGACTATGCTTCTTCACTGGGATGCTCCTGTACCTAATTAAGTGCTTGTTGATGAAAACAGCTAATCAGCCAATCACATCGCGGTAACTCAATGTTCTTAGGTATGTAGACATGGTGAGGACAACCTGCCGAACTCCAAACTGAGCATCAGATTGGGGAGGAAAGGTGATTCAAGTGACTTTGAGTATTGGCACGGTTGTTGGCGCCAGACAGGTTGGTCTTAGCATTCCTCTATGAGAAAGAGAAAATATCCAGTGGGTGGTGGTTTTCTCGGCAGAAATGCTTTGTTGATGTCAGAGGTCAAAGGAGCAGTGTTGGGCAAATTACTTTAAAAAAGTAATTAGCTATAGTTACTAATTTCTTTCCCAAAAAAGTAATTGAATTACAAATGGAATTACTCTTTCATAAATGTAATTAGTTACCAGGGAGAGTAATTGATGCGTTACTTCTTTGAAAAAGCTTTTGCAGCTTGAACTGTGTGGCTCTGTCTCTGTGTCCTTCCTTGTTTTTACCTGACCTGCTACAGCAGTGCTCACATCATCAGCGGAGTTCTCGGTGTTTTTGGTCACTAGGTTTTAGATTTACTTACAACAGACAAACACCTTGCTTTAGGACATAATCTACACGTCACATGTGTGTTCTTGCCTGTTACCTCTTGTACTTCCATCCTGAAAACGCCAGTTTTAACTCCACAGACCGCTCCGGACTCGACATTGCTTCATCTGTCCGTGTTGCCAGATTTTGCGATTGAAATAAGTATTTTTAAAGAGCGAAACCTACATGAAGCGTGTTTTAATTTTTATCCACGTTACATTTCAATTTCAAAGTGATATTTCCTCTTTTTTGTTTCCTAAATTACTTATTCAACATCCTTTTGTTTGGAGGTGGAATATCCATTTCTTTATACAGAAGTGAAGGGAGGGGCTACTGTTATTTGTAACTCAGTTATTGCTAAACAGTCTGTCTAACCTTGATTTTGGTAACCAAAAAGACATGTCAGGTTTTGATCTAAATTTTATGTTAATCCTCTACAGTTTTATTATGGTGTAAACAGTAGTAGCTACATTAGAAATAAATTTAATTCTGGCTATAAGGATTTATTTTAGGTGGAAACATCATTTTTACAGTAAAATTAAATTTGTGTCAGGGTGGGATAAAATAATTTTAATAACTTCTGAACTGGGGTTATATTGATGGTAGATCATGCACCAGATTCATCCTGGGTTTGAGGGCACAACAAGCCCACATGAGCAACTGCACGATTGGAAAAAACCGCAAGCCATAACTCCCAATATACACATGCAAGTTAGAAAAAGAAGTCGAAAGTCGCTTATAATAAGTGGACCTGGCAACTCTGGCATCTCGTTTTCTCGTGTGTCTGGCTGAGCAAGGCAGGTCGGATAACAGCTGCTTGACATCGGTGCAAAGTAACGGGCCACATTTCACTGTCGGTAACGGTAACGGCGTTATAACGTTTGAAATAGTAATTAACTAGATTACCTGTTACTGGGAAAAAGTAACGGCATTAGTAACACCGTTACTTTTAACGCCGTTACTCCCAACACTGCAAAGGAGAATGGCTAGAATGGTTTATGATGATATAGAGGCAAAAGTAACTCAAACAATCATCCATTACAACAAACATATGCAACACTGGAAGCAGATGGGTTACAGCAGCACAAGACCACACCGGGTGCCACTCTTGTCAGCTAGACTTAAATTCACACATGCACCCCAAAATTGAAAAATGAAAGATTGGACTAATGCTGCCTGGTCTGATGGGTCTCCGTTTTCTGCTGCAAAATCCTGATGGTAGGGTCAGAATCTGATGTAAGCAACATGACAGAACAGATCCATTCTCCCTTGAATCAACTTCAGGCTGGTGGTGGTGGTGTAATGGTGTAGGGGATATTTTCTTGGCACACTTTGGGCTCCTTCATACCAGCTGAGAAACAGTTAAATGCCACAGCCTAACTGAGTGTTGTTGCAGACCACGTCTGTCCCTTTGTGAGCACAGTATAACCATCTTCTGATAGCTACTTCCAGCAGGATAAAGCTTGATGTCAATGAAATTGAATTCACTGCACGCCAGTGGCCTCCAGAGTAACCAGATCCAGCATAACACCTTTAGGATGTGGTGGAATCAGAGATCTGCATCATGGGTGTGCAGCCAACAAATAATAAGTAACTGCTGGCTGTAATCATGTCAGTGAGAACCAAAGTCTCTGAGCAAAAGATGGCAGCGCATGTCTAAGCAGTGGCTCAGCACCTCACACTTCAACCTCACACTTGAACTGTTGGCTTCTGGAAGGCATTACCAGTCAATCAAAACACACCCCATGAGATTCAGGAATAGTTTTTACCCCCAAGCTGTCTCCATCTTGAATGACACACTCACTCAAATGCAAAAATAGACTTAACATTATCAAGCACTTTATTACCAACTTGACTCTGCAATAAGGACTTTTGTTCTGCATACCACGGCATTGTTTGTGTAGTGAAAAGTGGGACGTGTAGCGTAAATGTGTATCACTTTTCTACTTTACTAGATCTAAAATAGTTTTACTTTTAATATACAGTGCTGAACACATGTTTAGACTACAACCATATGTAAGGTTAGCGCCACAGCTGCCCTAAATCAACAGCATTTTTTAAGTGTCTCTAATGGTTAATGTAGTGGTACCCCCTCCATTGTGGGGGTAAGGGTTCACCTGCAATAAGTGAAAATCTGTGAAATAGAAATATCCAATTTAAATATACCCTAAGTATGTTTTTATAACTTGTACGGTAAGACAATAGAAATACATTTAAACACATAAAAAGATATTGAGAGCGCAACAGCAATAGAAAACGCAAAAGTATTAAAAGTATTAAAAAATACGAGTACTGTACTCACAAGCAAAGAAGCATCGATCCTCCCTGCGAGATGCAAAGCCATGTGACACACAACAGCCAATCAACAGCCGACAAAAAAATACAGACATTCTGATTGGTTGAATCAGTACGTATGGCCATAATATTGTGACGCGGAAAATAATAGAAAATAATGTTATTATTTCGGGATTAAGTTGTCAGATTGTAGTTATTTACTTGCATTGCTGAACAGAAAAATAGTTTTAGTGGTTGACTGTTATGTTTGATTAATTTCTGACTTATCAGTGAAGCCCAGTGAGCGACTCAAATTTGGGTATGAAAAGGTGGATTTAGTTTGACTTCCTCATTCCTGTTCAGAATGTATGTCCAATAACAATGACACTTTCACATTAAACACATTTTTGAAAGATTCCTACATATTTGTTTCTCATTTTTATGGCAGGTGGTCTAATGAATTTGTAAAGCACAATACCTTTCTTTCTGTTTTAAAGGTATTTTAATGTTTTAAGGTTGACTATAATTTCATCAAGTACAATGACAATAAAGAATCTAAATCAGCACTTTACTGAATCGATGCAACCAAGATTCAAAGCAGTTTTGAAGGCTAGAGCGGGTTCTCCCAGAATGGCAAAGTGTACCTAATAAAGTGGGCAATGAGTGTAAATCCAGAAAGGAAAGACAATAGCTGTGTTCGAAACTGTTCCCTATTACGGATATAGTGCACTATATAGTGTATTCTCCATTTTGTACATTATGTGTGTGTACATACAATGCATCCTATATTGTACTCCCGTATACCACGATGCAATGCAGTTGTGTTTTTCCAGAGGAGAAGAAGACGAAGAAAAAGAAGAGGAGGAGAAAGATGGCTGCTACGGCACAAACTGGTGCTGCTTTCGTTCATAAATTTAAGTAACGTCCCCGCCTGTGCCTGAGAAGCAGCAATTGTGCTAGCAGCATCCAAACAACAACAGGAACCATTTCCATTTTGAAAACTTGACAGTTTTAGTGACCATATAGGGGTGCTAACTCATAGCTCGTAAGCTAACTACAACCAACTGTTGCTTTGCTAGCTCGCTCAAAGTAGCTGTAGTTAGCTCGTGAACTATCGTGGGCCGTTTCAGCTTGAATCGAGACACAAAACCATAATGACAAAATCAAGCTTCCTTCACCCTGTTGTTTACGTTAATGTTTATGTTCACTCATGTGCACTTTTCCAACATGTTCCAAACATGAACTCTTCACACCAATCATTTATTAAGAGTCTTGGTGGGAAAATTACAGGTAAAGTCTAGATAATAATAAAAAAAAAAAATCATCCATATGCGTTCACACAGGCAGCTCATCCTTAAAGCTTCAGGAGCAATGTGTATATGCAAATAGGGGTATGGAACCACGTCACTCGATGAGGTGGTCTCTTTGCAGAAGCACAAAAATAACAAAGGCAGAGAGCAGTCCAGCCACTCCAGCCTCTTCCAAGCAGCGATCAGAGGGCCAGGTGGCTGTGGCAAATGACCTGCACTCAATGGTGCAGTAATAGCTTCACCTCTTCACCAGAGAGGCTATTCTGTGATCACATAGCCCCCCACTCATATCAGATTGCATCACCAACCGCCGAGCAGGGAAGTCCTTTTTTTCTCACAGGTGCACCGAGAGAGAAAAAAAGAAAAAAACAATCCCTGTGGAAACCCAGCGAGCTAAAAACACAGAATGAGTCAGACTCCTGTTATTAGCAGGGCTGCAGACGCTGACTCCCTCCTCCAGATGACAATAACCGGGGCTCATAATATTCTGCCGTGTGAACCAATTTCACCCTCATTACCCATAATGCTATTGTGAGTAAACTAGTTGTTCCTTTATGCAGTCCCTGTTGGATCCGTTTTTATATTTATAAGAAAAACATGTTTTCATCCCTCACTGTAAATGCAGTTGTGGAAGATCCTGCCTTTTTGTGTATTTTATACGTATAGAGTGGCCGGTAATGAGTCCTTAAAGGTTGAGATGAATTGTAATTTTAACAATAATGGTTCCATCATGTCAAAGTCCACTGGATTTATGAAAATATTTTTTGGTGAGATAGCCAAAATATGAGCTATTTTAAGAAAGTGAGATTCAAAAAATAGGCTCTGTTTTAAATAAGTAGAAGATATATTCATTTTATTTTTTACAACACAATATATATCTGAAAGTGCCCCACATTTAAAAGCTTTTTGACATTGTGCAAATGTTTTTGGAAGCAAGTGACTAAGACAAACTACAGAGTTTATTAGGGACATTAATTTCAACATGCCAAGCACGAACATGTTGTGGTGGTGACACTGGCTCCTTTGCAGACAAACAATATTTCTGTTTTCTTGCTCGTGTAATCAGGCAGACACAGTGCTTGAAGAATGTATTAAATCACAACCTGATGTAAGGTTTATGCCACAACTGTCCTTAAATTAACAGCATTGGAAATTATCAAATCATTTTTTATGTTTCTGTAATGGTCAATATCTCAGTATGTAGAAGCTCTGTGAAAAATTAATAGTGCCTCCCATCCCCCGCTGCTCAGGAGGCCACTAAAAGTACCAAGTTGATTTTTTTTGAGGTACCTTAGGTATGTAAGTGCTCATGTCTCCATGGAATTGTGCAGGGATAACATATTTTTGTGGGCCAACCTGGAGGAGAGCATCATGCTGGTTCCCTTGACTAAAGGCCCGTGGGATTTATCAATGTGTCCTTGGATAATTGCTGATATATAAAAAAAAAATTTCTGGCAAACAAAATGAAATTACACATTTTGCTCATAGTGATAATATCTGCTAACAAACCAAACTTTATTGATTGTTTAAGCTTATAAATAATCTGCATGAGTAAAAAGTTATTATGAAGCTATTATGGAACTATGTCATGATGGTTTGACCTTAGAGAAGCTACCACACTTCCAACATTTAACGTCCTGTTACAACCTTTTGTGTGAGAATTTCCTTCTAATCCAATGACCTAATTAAGTTGGTGTCCATGGCCGTAGCTATTGTGTATATATTATAGTTTCTAGAACAACAACCAGAAATGCTTGCCTCAGGGTCCTCCACCTTTTATGTAGTAAGAAGTTTGACTACCATCCTTTAAAAAACACAACAGTGCTTCAAAATTCAAAGCAGGGCAATATCAGATGCATTTCATGTTGCAAAATGAAACATTAAACATTAAAACTGTTTGCATGTGTCCATAACATATTTTATTTTAGGCATCAATCAGAAAAAGTCATTCTATAATCTCATAGACTTTGGGAAGTGGGAATTGGAATCAATACAATGCTAACTCACCTCCATGTTTTAGGGCTCATTCCTGCACCTCTATGAAGCTGCAGTTCCCAAACTTTTTCTATCGGGCACCCTCTTGGCAGATGAAATTGTTTCCAAGCTTTCTCACTTCTTTACAGTCTCAAAGAGAAGATGAATATCCTGAATTATAATTTAAAATTCAGACAGAAGGAAAAGTGCCACATTGAAAAACAAAGATGTCTATTGGCAGTCTGTTGAATCACAGTTCGCTTTGTTTTGAACATAAATCCCTCCTCTGACAGGACAAATTTTGGATTAGCACCAAACAAAATTTAAAGCAGCCTGGGCCAACAAACCGGCCACACCCCTTCCCAGAGAAGTTTCCTCAATGCTAGAGAAACACTGGTCTAAACCTAAAGCAAAGGGCTCCCTGCCACCCCCATTGTCCGGGAATGGCTTTATCCTGTGGGAGACACTCACCTTGGTGTGTCTTTCTGCATACAGCGGAGATCAAACCTTCACTTCTGCATGGCATTCTGGGAAGAGGGCTGCGGTACAAAACATGTCTCACAGACAGGCACTCATCAGACATGCCTCTTATATGCAGATTGGGAATAATACCCCATGGACTGCACACGAAGTGAATCCCTTGTTAGGCATTCAGAAACACTCTGACGCAATTCACTGCCAAAATAAACTTCCTCCTCCGCCGCTCCAGCACAATTCAAAACTTCTTATCACTTCAAGGCTGCTGCTGCTGTTTTCTGAAAAGAGGATAAAGCGCTCTTAACACAGACGCCCAGTCAGCCCTAATAACAGCAGCATTTACAATGTTTAGACGATTTTGTAGACTCTCACCTGTAATAACCATCAGTATTAAGTGTCTTTTACTAAAGGTGATTCTCACAGTGGGATGTGTATATCCACTTGTCTCTATTTATCTCCTGTGCCCTTATAAATTCTCCACAATTACATGCCAAGGCTTCTTTTTTTCCCTTCCAAGAGTAGAAATTACAGCTGTCTCCTCTCCTCTCTCTCATCCTGGCATCGCTCATCTATTATTCAGTTTTTAATTTGGCTATTTGAGGTTTGTTCCCTCGTTTGGCGACAAGTAAGCCTCTGCTAAACAGGCACCTTATCCATTACACTAAATCTAGCACACGGCAGACAGCACTCTGGAATTGACCATTAGAGGGGTTATTGATATAACCACCATTCCCTCTCGTCATTATCCCTCTAATTTATCCGTAATTGTATAGCAGCCTTTTTGGAGTTATTCTCACCTTGGATGCGGCTAGAAAGCATCTTCACTTTTTGAAACACATCCATGTTTGGGTAGTTCTCGCACAAAACCTATCTGTCAATTTATGGAAGGGGCAGTTTCAGCACTAGGCAAAGCCAAGTCTCCATTGTGGCCATTTTGCTCAAGAGCTTTTGTGTTTATGACAAAAGTTTCCAAATTGCAGTCGGCTTTTTACTCCACCATCATGCTCCTGGTCATCGTTGCAGAGAGATAGGCCTCTCTGGCTCATCTTCAGACTCCTATAATCATATGCAATTGTGGTAAAGTGAAAAGAAAAGACATGGCTCTTCACTGGGATCTATGGCGCATTGTATCTTATGTGTCACACGAGCCAGGGATCAATAGCACTCAATAGTCTATTAATAGGCAAGGCTCAGGCTCTGTTCAGACGACAGCAGCAGCCTGTCCACTAGAAAAGAAGAGGGTGCAATAGAAACCAATCCTCGCTTTTTCTGTTAACAGCGAAAGCCTCTTAATCATCTCAGTTTCCCATTGACTTACCCCTCGGTGCTTCTCTGCCTCTCACCGAAGGCCCTATCCTAGAGGGGATAGTTAACCGACCCCCGCTCCCCATCCTCTTCCCTCGCCGCCAAGAAGATGACTCTGTCTATTAAGGAGTTTGGAAGTGAGGTCAAGGAGCTTTACTCCGTGTCTGGGCTCAAATGTTTGGGTAGCAGGACAAAATACACTGAACCTGCTCAAAAGGCCGCATTATCTTAATCATTAAAATTAGACTGGAGTGATTGTGTTAATAACAAAGACCCCACTTCTCTCCTGATGATAATAAGCCGCCCTGTAACATGAGTGATTGCTGTCGGGCACTCGAAGAAGTACAAGAGTGTCTCCATCTTAAGTGTAAGTGATCCGCCTAATAGACCATGGTATGTAGCTATCTGATAGAGACACAGTCACCAAAATCAGACTCCAGTCGCTCACTCATGCAGACAATCAGAGGACACCTGAGTAATATAAAACAAATATTGCTATTGATCCGCAGTCTTTAATTTCCTCCCGCCTCCTAATAATGTTGAAAACCAAATAGAGCTCCGGGCCCTCCACTATTTGCCATCTCTCACAGATTAAAGCATCAATTCAGGTTGAGGAGGAACTATTGATGAATTCCTTTGTGTTGGTTTAAGATGGTAATTTTGTGAGAGCCTATATAAAATGGTTTACTCAGTTTTAAACAGTATTTGTGTTTGCTGTCATTGGAAATATACAGCCGTGTTTGCCTTTTTGATGCCTTCGTGCCAGTTTGGGGTCAGGGTTGGGTTAAGGGCAGCCATTCCCAAACTTTAGTACACTGTGGCCCATTTTGAGACTTGAATATTATCTGGGGCCCAGCAACACACTTATGAAACATGAGACTCAAAAGGCCACCTCCTCTGTTCATTTTCACTGACAGATATAAGTGTGAATCCTCATTTTTGCTGCTATATTTTCTTCTTACACTCTCTTTTTAAACATAGTTTATGACTCTGCAAACTTTCCCCTGTTACCTTTTCATGTCTTTGGAAGTAAGGATAAATGTGTACAATCAACAACCATGTGGTGTAGAGAGATATTTATTGTAATGTTCCTAATGATACTAATAATAAATAATAAATATCAACACTAGTTAAACTGTGATCATGATTCTGTTTACTGGACAATTTCACTGATATGAAATCAAAATGTAAGCCATATCTATTGGCTGTGTTTGTTAAATCTAGGACATGAAAAATGTATTCATGGCCATTAAAATTCAGTTCAATTTAAATTCAGTGTTTATGGTTTTCATTTACCACCTGTCGTACCCCTGCAGCCAAGCAGTAGTCCCCATCTCACAGTTGGAAAGCAATGATTTAAGGCGCTGTGCTTTTAAATTGTCCATCCATCCATGCCAATTCTGTGTTTTCAAGGCAATTGAGTTTTTTCTGGTTTTGTGTTTTTTATTTTGTTTTGCTTTTTTAAACTTTAAAATTGTCCTCTCTACCTCAAGGATAAGCTAAATGAATCTTGGAGGTCAAAGGTCAAGAGGGTCTTATGTTCATCCCTCGCTAGTAAAAGCAATATCTTGAGGTTTATTTCAATCATACCAGCCACATGTTCATCCCTTGTTTCTGAACAGGACTGTCCCAGTGCCCACAATGACAATTTTCTCAAGCTTTGCACATCTGTCTGACTCCAGCAGAAACTGACAACAATTTGGAGGTCAAAGGTTAAAAGTCAACTGACAGAGTCTCGCACTCACCCTTTGCTCATGGCCATGGTAGCTCAAGAAAACATTAAGATTTTTTCTCCATACTTTCAACAAATGTCTACTCTAACTCAAGGTTAAACTGACCAGACTTTTGAGGTCATGGGTCAAAGGCCATGGTAACTGGATCACATGTTCACCCTATGTTTGTGAGGGTGATATCCATCCTTTGAGGGGTTAGCTTTGCATTTTACAAGTCTCTCCCTAATTCAAGGAAACCGGACTGAATTATTGAGGCCAATGGTTTGAGATCATTAGAGTTCATGTTCACCTCTTACTTGTAAATGCAATACATGATGTAATCCTTGAGGGATACTGTTCAATCATTACATACAGACTCAAAGATAAACTGATTAAATATTGAAGGTAATCAAACAACTATTAAGGTCATTTGGCCTCAAATTCATGCTTGTGAGTGAAATATCTAAAGAATCTTTTAAAGGATTTTCTCCAAACTTTACAAAATATTAATCGGGTCAAAAAAATCATCATAACATACATTTAAAGGTTTAAGGTTAAGGTCACTGAGCCACATGCCCATTTCATGCTCACAAACTTAATATCACATTAATGCTTTGATATTACTGTATGTGAACTGCAAAAACATCCATTCTGGCTCAAGGATACACTGTATACAGTTTGAATGTACAAGTCAAGGTCACTGTCACCTCAGATCTTACTAGCATAATAGTTCAATCAGCACTGGATGATTTTTTTGGGTCAAATTTAGCACAAATGTACATTGGACTTGAGGTTTGGCTGACGAGGTTTTGTGGGTCAAGGGTCACATTAACTCCTTTCTGTAAGTGATACTCTCACATATATTAGACTCAGTCACTTAGCCATCTCTGTTATCCAATATACTCTGCTACACTGTTTAAAAACACACCCCAGCTCTTCCCCTTGACCTACCACAATACTTTCACTGTCTGGCATTTGTAGTCCTCACAGAGGCACATAAGTGCCAGGCGGTAGTTCTAGTTTTGTGTTGATTTCATGCTCCCGGTTTGTGCTGCATGTGCATTTGATGGAGAGAATATGAAGAAAAGAATACACTCAATAGGATGATCTAATATTGCCCTTTCTCTCCCTCTTAGACCACTTTGGGCTCAGCCAGTAGGCGATGTAAATGCAAAGGGGAGGTGGTCGGCATCACATGCTCTCCCCTCGGTAGCCTAGCGCCCGCCCCCCTTTTGCGGGACGGGGGCTGTCACATTCGTCTTTGTCATGGCGCGGCGTGCCACCCATTCATCAGGCCTGCCAGCGATGGCATCCCTTTCCTCTGTGTGCCCGGAGACTGGGCACGTCTGGGCCTGACTGCATCCCAGATACACACGGAGAGCAACACACAGACACTCTGATGGATTCATTTATTAGGCCTTTCATTACCCAGGGGGCCAATGGTGAATCGCAATGCTCTGAATGCCACAGCTATGCACAGCTATGCCGCTGCCCTCTAGGCCTGCTGCTTTCATGTGTAGGCTTACAGAGGACGGAGTAATCTTCAGGGCCCTGTGTTGTTAGACAATGAAACCATCCTTATTACTGAATCAAAGGAAAAATTCAACATACAACACATGGACCCCATTTACACACTGCAACAACATCCATGCTAGGTACTTGGCAATGATCCTTAATGCTTAGTTTTAACCATCCTCTTTATGTATGGACTACTGCTCGATGTCAGATAGCTTGCTTTGCATACAGAGGTGGTCTGGGATGCCTTCATCCAGACTGGTCTGGTGGTGTCATCTTCATGCTCAATGGCATGCACTGAATACTGTTTAAGACCTCTAAATGATGTGCCCCTACAGCTTGAACTTTTCAAAGCAATCCAACCCAAATAACGCAACTCAGCAAACTTAGTAGATCACAGGCAATACAGCGTTCTGAACTTGACCGGAAAAATGATGCGAATCACGTATTTGAATCAAAGAAGACACACCATTTTCTCCTTGACCATTGACACAGTCATCTCTGGTCAAAATATAACTTGGATCAGACTAGCTCTTCCATGTCTGCTGGTTGAGATCTACAGGCCTAAACACTAGTAAGGGGTAGGTGTTTAATAATGGCCCAACAAGATGTCACTATGAGCCCACACTCTGAACAAACCATCACATTTTATGAGCTGCCAGATACCAAACATTTGTGCAAAAAATACTAATAAGCAGATTTTTAAGCTAAGAACACAGAAGTTATTCCAAATGAAAAAAGACTCATAAGAAAACAATGTTTTACCCTAAATCATGTTTTGTTTTGTTTTTTACAATAAACTGATCATGTGTTTCCCAAAAGGTAGTCTAGGGTCCGCTAATGTGCTGCATAGTTACTTCAGGTGGGCCTCCAAAGGTAAATTACAATTCAAAAAAAGCATAAAGTACAAAAAGCCAAAATTAAGCCAGATTACAAATGATCAGAAGAATTGATTGTATTTTTATGTGCCAGAACTAACCAAAACAGCCAGATGATTTAACTGACATGTTAGTTTTGTAATCCTTTAAATTGCCATATAAACAGGAGACACAGACTGTTTGTTACTGTTCAGCTGGTGTTGAATTAAATGGTGAAATTTTATTAAATATCTTGCTATGCTGCTTACATCCTCATTTTAAAGACTTGTGTATCATGCTTTTTAAGACATGAAAGGTACTAGGAAGAGTCTGAAGGGTTTCCAGAGCCGCTTAGTCTCTCAAACAAGATTTTTTTTTTTTTTTTTAAATCATAGCCGTGAAACTGAGCGTTCACATTCTACTAATCATTTTAAAAACACGAGAAGTTAATGCTTTTAATCACACATAAGGGTTGTATGAGGGTTTTGGTGGACCCCAGATAATATTCAAGTTTCAAGTATGCAGCAGCGTACTTCAGTTTCGGAAAGGCTGTAATAAACAATATAAGCATAATGTCATAGCTTGGAACATCAGAGAGGCACAGCTACCATCTTAGCTCATGGCTAGGTATCCTTGGATGCTCTACGCAGTGAAGCTGCTGGCAATACAACTGAATGGGGGTGTATTAGCCACAAACATAGAGGCCAACCATGCCCAGCAAGGTCACTTTTTGTTCAAAACTCAGTATTGCAACTTCAATGGAACCTTGATGGGTTTATTTGCTCACCATGTTTGCTTTAAAAGCATTTATTTGTAAGTTAACAGGAGAGAAAAGCTGTTAAAAGGCACCATTAGCCTCTTGACTTGTTAATTCACCCTGATTCATTATTACTACCAGCTGTTTCAATGCACATAACATAGTAAAATGCCTAGACATGAGCTAAAAGGCAAACTGGAATTTTTAAACAGCTTTTGTCCTTCATCTTCTTATGAATATGCATCTTAAGGAAATGGGGGGCACTGTTTTGTCTAAATTAACCCTCTGGGGTGCAGGTAAGTTTAAACTAATAGCCAAAAGCTGAAGAGGTAGCTTCAGTGCTAAATGTGAACAATTGTACTCAAGTGCAGTCAACCTGGTATGTTGCTGCCCAGCATGAATGTTAATGTAAGGAAATCCATCCATATTCTACATAGCTTCATTGCTTATGAGGTCCCCAGGAGCTGGAGCCTACCTCAGCTGACACAAGGCATGAGGTAATATACACTCTGGACTTGTAACTAGTCAATCACAGGAATGACACATAGGGATAGACATCCATTAACACAGAGACTTTATGAAAAGAAATGCAAAATAAGTTGCACAAAAACCAGAAGACAGCATTCTCATGTCTGTATCTGCAGTGAAACACGTCTTTGAAGAATATAAATCTATCTTTCCTCCTTGCCAGAGCAGGAACATGATTCCACTCACATTTTATCTGACTACATCCTCGGCAGGTGAACACTCCTTTTGTTTTACTCTGTGCCCTCGTCTGCACTATTCCCATTGCTTCCTGAACCTTGTTTTTAAAAAAGAAGCAGCCCAGAATCTGTTCTTTTGTGCGTGACAGGCTGCACATTCCTGAGCAATCGGAGGGAAACGGACCACAGAGTAGATGTGTGAGGATAGAGTTCAATACTGCCTGCAAAACTTAGTATTATTGATTGCCCAGGACGGTAAATTCAATATAGTCTAAAGAAGTTAGAATTGTGGATCTACAAGCCAAGCAATTCAATAGTGTTCATCCCATGCATTGGTGAGGATCTGGGCACTGTCTGATTCAATCCTGGGAGCCGTGCAGGAGGCTAGAAGGGATGGAAGAGCCAACAAATGCAATACACTGCAGCTTCACCGAGGATCTTAGGAGTCAACAAATGTAATAGAGCCACTTTATCCCCTCATATGTTCGGCAACTTGATTTAGAGTGTGGAGGTTTCCCCGGTGAAGCTCCAAGGGGCCCGGGAGTTTATCCTAAATAAACTGTCGTCTTTATTGCATCTTCCTCTAAGTCCAAGCCAAGCCCTGGTTTAATTGTGACAAATCCTCGGCATGTGTTCACCATGCTTGCCAGTAATGAAGGATGCTTGGGAGTAAATTGCTGAAACTTCTCTCAACAATAGCAGAGTGGAGACATCTTCTCAATCCTGTAAAATTTTAAGGTTTTACTGCGGGTGTAAACACTAAGCTCCTTCTCTGTGATTCCACTCAGGGAGAGGAAGAGGGGGGGTACAACTGTGACAGCGATAAAGTGCTTTTCCATCCGATGAGAGGGATGCTCATTTGAGGAGTGCGGTTGATATTCAAAATCACCTAATCCTGCGAGACCGTGTATGGCTCAGGCACAGGCACAATAGCAACAAGGCTCCCGTCTCACCCCGGACATTTACAATCAAGGCCAAATTAAGTGTGGCATGAATTAGCCACAGATAACATAAACTGGCGCACTGGGGATGGAAGAGGGATATGATTTACACCACTCAAGAGGATACGATACATTTCTTTTCAATTAAGAATTTGAACAACGTCAAAGCCTCATTTTAATACTGCCTATAATAAAAGAGCTAATTTAAATACCCGTTCCATTCTCTTACGATATTAGGATGAGGAATCACTTGTTAAAAAAATGAGGAAAAGAAAGGGAGGAAGATAAGCATTTTATCTGCTGCCATGCTTGTTTTCTGATATGTGACCCTGAACATAAAAATATGTGTTTTGGACACAAAAAGAAAGAGACTAGAAAGTAGGGCTGGGCAGTTTGGACCAAAAATCATATCTTGCTATCAGGTTTGGGTAATTCCATTTCTAATACCAGTCCTTTCCAAAATGTTCCTACAATATGTGGTATCACAGCTACAGGATAAAATAACATTGAGTTCTGGCTCAGGTGGGTCCACTCTGGGATTTCTATGCTGTCTGTAGGATGTCATCCACAGAAGTTTGCAGTCTATGCTGCCAATTTGAATTTGATGAGTAGCCTTTAAGTCATAACCATCCACTCCAGACCAACAATAACCTCATGGGTATAGCCGAAAGGGTTATGCTCCTTTAGAAGCACAGCTTTGTGTTTCATTAATCTTGTTTAAATAAATATACATAATTTATCACAACCCTGAGCTTGGGATTTAAACACAGTCAGTGCTGCCTCCTGCTTGAGACAGGCGGTCTCTCTCAGGGTGCAGTTTTTTTCATGTTTTATATTGTGTCCTCATTATTTAATCTTTTCCCAAGGGATTTGGGATGTCACATAAGTGTGTCTTGTTACTCTTTTTTATCACATTCTCAAGTCCTTGTGGTTTTACACACACTCACCTGACGCCATAAAATCAGTAAAGGCTCAGTGCGTAGGCTTTTGGGGAGACTAGGATTGGGCAAATGTCAGTCATGTGACTCAAGACATGTCAGGCTGCCAAATTTTCTCATTTCCTTGACTATCTCTGATTGAAGTTCATATAAGATGATCATATGTGGCCTCTCTCAGGCGGGCTAAGGTGCATGCTGAGTTTGCATGTTTCCTGCATGTAAAATGTAAAAGATGGAGACGACACTTGTCAGACATAGAGCAGTGTTACAGTTCAGAGAAACACTGTTTCAAAGACAATTCAGTTGATATTGCTTCCTGGTTATAAAAATACTCATTATATGTGTCTTAAGTGAACATCTCAGAGACCTTTTCCATGGACCCTTCTAAAAATCATCTTTACTGTGACAACCACAGACATTCAGCAGTGCAACACTGGGAGCTTTTAGAAGTGAAAAACACAGGGCTGCTACTGGGGAATTTCTTTATGCATCAGAAATAGTTAATAGTGCAACTTACAAATAACACTGATTCAAGCCACGAGTTAATTTGTATAGTCAGACATGTAAAGTAAACATGTTGTTACACTCTCTTATTATGCATGAGCATGTTTCACAGTGTGTTTAAAAGAATGACCGGGTTCACAGAAAACTAAATTAAGGATCCAATTTGAATCGTTGAGCATAAAGGAGCCATAATTTATCTGGAAAGTTCCCCTTAAAGAATTTATACATTTCAAGGAGGAGGAAAGAGGAAAATAACTTACAGTATTGTTTTGTCCATGCTTTAGCCCCCATATGGAAACTTTCTAACCTTGTAAAACAGCTCTATTTGCCAGATTCTATGTCTGTCATCAGGCAGATCCAACTTACAAAGATTTAAGCTGAAACTGAAGCCCCTGGTAAGGTTGTTTTAGGCCTGTGAAGAATGTGACATATTAAAGATTTGTTTCATAATCTTCCAGATTTTCTTAAAAGTTCTGCCCTTCCCAACCACTTTCTATGAGATGTTGCCCAGATGGTCTGGAAATAAATCTTGTGAATAAGTGAAACAGTCCTTAAAAGGTGTTGGTTTAGGAACTCAGTGATCTTTTTCAGACTAAACAAGAGAGAGTGCTAGAAAAGTGGAAGAAAATTCTCTATTCTCACAAGTTGCTGTTTATTTTCCAAAATGTTGCCAACACATTTGTGCAATCAAGACGGTGTGTGTGAGTTTGCTGCATTTTTTTTATGATTAAATACAAGATATTGCCAGAACTAGGGCATTCAGGCTGTATTTGTCGCCCTGGTCAAAAGAATTAAACAGATGGAGCAATAATTTCTCAGAATAAATGCTTCAAATATAAACCTTGTGTTTAAGGATATCATTGTTTGTGGCTCTTACTGCAAACTACTTCAACTTAATCTGCAGTGATCTGATTAATATTGTCTTACTCTACATCTCATTTGAAAATGAACTGATGCCTCTATATCGCATGACCTTACTGGAAAAGCATTAAAGTCTGTGCTCTGAGAAGGCAGAGGCGTGCAAGGACTGCTCAAATACAAATTTAGCTGTGAGGAACCCTGAATAACACAGGCACTGGTTGTAATCCCGGCACTATGCTGCACTGTCAAGCAGCTAATAAAAATAGGCTGGTGGCAGATCAAGTCTGTGATTCAAATACATTCAAAGCCTTTCTTAACCGAACTGCAAAAATCCCATTCTGGCTCATTTTCAGCCTCCGTCTTTTCACTCTCCCCCTCCTTGCCTTTACATTGTTCTCGAGGTCTCTCTCTCTCTCTCTCTCCTTTCCCTCTCTCTTTCCCTTGCTCTCTATCTCCCCCTCTCACAGTATCATTGCTAAATCTATTTGGAGCCGCCGCTGGGAGCAATTGAGCAGAAATGGGTTTGTGCACATCTTGAAAACTGTGTCTGTCATAAAAACACAAAAGGTTTCAGCACAAAGAACTGGTTAAATATCCATGCGTCTGGCCACGGGTAGCCTGCAGGTGTCCTCAGTAAGGGCAACTGTTGACTTGGAACAACATCAGAACAGCAGCACACCCACTGCACTCCAGCTTTTGCTTTAGCTTTGTGTGCAACAACAACAAAAATCAATTCTCTGTCTATGTGTGTACAGGCTAAGGGGCAGCCACGATGACCAGCACGTTCTAATGTACAGTGATCACAACAATACCTCACAAGTTGAAAAAGGAGTCCATCTGTGCTTAGCCCTTCAACTCTCACACCAAGACATTAACTAGAGAAAAGTTTGCATGTTTCCCTTGAGGTATAAATTGCAACAATCAGTGTTTCTGTATTTAACACACAGATATTGAAATGGTCGAGCTAGAAGTTAATCCTTTAAAGCCTGTTGTATCATAGTTGATACATGCTTTCATGATAACTCTATCTAATCAATATGATCAACAAATTACTAAAGAAACATCTGAATACAATCAGATAAACGATAAAAATGTCCTCAAATAAATTATCAGTTGCCAAAAACACATAATGTATCAAATGAGATACAAAAATTATATTTGTTAAATTTTATGGAAATTAAGATTTTTTTAGTATTTCAGTAGAAAGTGAAATAAACATTTCAGCTCCAAAAAATTAGAATTTTCTGGCTATAATTTGTGCCCTCAAACATTACAGGGTTAAGTCATTATAAAGTGATCTGAGAGAGTCCAAATGTTGAGAACAACACTACTTTTTTCCAGATACAACAATATACTTTTAGCATAGTTGGTATGATGCAAATCGTTGTCAAAACCATCCTTGGTTTTCAAAACCTCTGTTATCAGCATTGCTTAATTCATCAATCTGACAAATTGAAAGCGTGGCTTTTTTTGTTTATTTTGGTCTGCGTTTATGTGATGGAATAACATTAAACACATCATAGTAAATTTAAGTTGCTAGTAAAAGCACAGTCTGGCTGCAGACCCCCTCTCTCAGGCACCTGTTGTCGGGCATGAAGTCTTTAAATAAATTACCTAACAAAATCAGAAGGTTACCTTTAGTTTTAACTCAGTAAACATAACATACAATTGTGCAGGTCAGTGATCATCAACTGGCAGTCTTGGAGCGATATAGGCCCTCCACACCTTCCAATACAGCCCCTAGAATATTATCAGTTTCAGAAAATGTGTGGAGAAAATCTGATGTGGTTTTAAGGCAATATTTTTGTTGTTAAATCCTACACCTATTGATGCAATCCCCTAAACAGAATGATTTAATTTTATCAGGAATGATGTTATGGATGAACTGTTTGACACAAGTCCATCTGTCAGCTATCAGTCTATCTAATCTATTTTAAAATCTGGCCCTACAACATATGTTAAGAAAAAACTGGTCCTTGTAAAGATGTTATTAATAACCTCTGGTGTAGGGACTGAAAAGGCATCTAAACGTAGTTTGAGGCCAAATATGCAAAGAAATTCAGAACTGGTTAAAAAGTTTAAGTTCTCAATATGTATTTGCAAATGTTAGATGTAAACAAACATTCAGACTAATTTGCCTGATTTGTCTCCATATGTCTATATTTGAAGATGATATTATACATCGGGTATTTGCATACAGCCTGAGCTCCCTCATACATCTCAGGTTCCCTCCAGTCAAGCACACTGTTGTCCTTGGACGAGTATATTTCAGATAATATTCATGGAGCAGCTGAGCAAGCCTGTAAACACAAGGTTAAACCCTAAGTGTTTGACTAAAATGGTACTATGGACAGCCACCTCTTATCTCTTACAAAGACAGGAAGTCTACAGTAAGTGCCAAGTCTTGACAGTCAAAAGCACAGACAGATGTAGGAGAATGTGATTAATTTTCAGAAAGAAAAAAAAGACCCTGCAGACACCATTAGTCAAACATAAGGGAAACAACTTATTTGTAACTCAGTTTGTCCCCACACTTATTGATCTACAGCCCAGTATCAGTCCACAGTCTGCTGGTTGGAGACCCCTGTGGTTGAGCTGGGAGTCAAAGGGCTAGAAAACATCACACGCTCCGTCTCTCTTTTGACGAATCAAGTCATGGGGATGGCACCATGTGACGACGGCGCTTCCATTTGTTGGAGTGAGATAATATGACTTGAGCTAAAGCCCTCTGAACCTCAAAGAGCACGTTCATCTCCATGACTTTGAATTCATTACCCATCAAAGATAAGTCTCCTTTTCACACGCGGAGCTCTATTTGTCAGTGTCACCGCACAAAGGAGAGGGGCAACTTATTCATGCCAAACATGCCTCCAGTTTCAACTTTTGGTCGCCCCTTTGAGCACTGTTTTTTAATTAAAAGAGGTTCCCTTTCTTCTCTTTTTTTAAGCAGGAATGTCTCTTTGATACCACTTTCCTCAGCTCAGAATAGTCATGATAACATATCTTTCAATTACAGTTTTATTGTGACTGCCATCCGGTTGCCATTCAACCCTCCTGTCTCCTCCTCGAGCCACGATGTACCTGCAAAGAGGGAAAGTGACACCTCGGTCTGCATAGAAACAGCTCTGATTTCACCCATCACACTGTGGCAGGAGCACAGGGACCAATGGCTTTTATCTGCAGGTTGAGGTAACACGCACCGCCTGGAGAGGAGCTGTGGGGGGGGGCCGTGGCAGCGATGGCGGCAGGGGTGAGGTAAAGGAGGGGCTGTTGATGAGGGGACCGAGACGACCCAACTCCCCTCATCCCATACCTTGGCTGCTTCCCTCTTCACATTGACAGGCGGGTAGATTGAGGGCTAAGATTAGCAGCCACTTTCTCACAGAAGGCCAGGGAGATACAGTATTGAGAATGAATGACCACGTCATGTTGTCAATGTTGTAACCTTGGCAACAGACAGAGTACTATTTTAGTCCCCCCACTGGCCACGGGAATGGTTGGCAAGACAAGCTGAATCTTTTCTGCTTATGGCAATAATTGTTCACACAGATGGAAATGTATACAAACTACTCCTAAAGCACTTTAAATCAATATTACAGTATATTGACATCTCAAGACTGTCAGCAAGTTCAGCCAGACAGAGCAAGGGCATATCTAAGTGTCTAAGGTTTGGGTGGCATAGGCCCCCCTACAATCCTATCGGCCACGCCAAAAGCCAGACCAAAATCCTAAACTATGAACTTTTTGTCTGATAAATAAAAAAATAACTTTGATAACAAGCAGCAAGAACCATTTGTAGGATTTTGAGCTAAAATGTCAACTTTTGCTGCGTTTTCACCGAACAGTCAGATTCAGTTCTGCTTGGCACAATATGAAACTATCAGTGTTTCTATTGTCAAATAAGAAGAAGATACACAAATAACTTATCCGTGCCATCCCACATTTTTGCACCCCTCTGGGGGGCGCTGAGTGTACCCAACCAACCCTAAATGCCAGAGCTTAAAGTGCTAAAGTCTGTTGAATGGTCACAAAAATCATCAATTCCCATGTGACAGCAGTTACAACGAAATACAAAGCACACCATGTTCAAATAAGCCTGTGATGTCATGCAATTACGTAGCTGGCGTAACCCTCTCTTCCCGGTTCAGTTCCTGCCATCAAGTGAATGTACAGCTGGCGGTGGAAACACAAACACTATCAGGGTTTCCCGCACCAAACTGCTCCAAACTGTGCTGGACCAAACCAGACCACTCAACAGAGACAAGGCTTTTAAACTCTAAATTTATGGATCTGATTTGACTATTTCTATCAATCAGTAAGACATTTGTTGTGTAGCATCAAGAAATAATGATTCTTATTAATAGACACTTAAATAATTTGTTGTGTTTACAGAGATCCAACGTTGTGGCTTCACATGCTGGGACAAGTAAAACTTATTTATACAACACATGTAAAACAGCACCTGTCAACGAAGAGCCTCTGCACAAGAAGGGACTATAACTTTGTAGGCCTTTTAAAGAAGCTTATGGTTCAAAGGTTGAAGTACATTTGATGATCTTCACATTATTTTGGGTGGCGTAATAACTCAAACTCTGGTGCGAACCAAACAGCCAAACTCTGGTCCGCCTGAAATCAGTGGTCCCTTTTGGCCTCCAAACAAACCAGAGTTTGACTTGGGATGGAGATAAAAACCATCAGTACCAAGCAAGGCAAGTGAACCAAAAAGCGGTGAAATTAGGCCTCAATTGGGCTGAATATCACAACAGTAGGCAAGCTAATGTAGTAGTCACTGACAATGTTTGATAGCAAAAGCTTTGCACTTGAATATCTTACAACTGATGATCTAAAGGTATGCCTACGTGTTTTCAAACTGTGCCACTTGGGAACTCCAGAGGACACTTGAAGATGATGGTCTTCAATCTACAATAAAATACTGATACTCATGAACACTTCAGCAGACAAGCATCATTTGGGGCTCGATGGAAAGGTGGCAGTTAGAGGAAGAGTAGATGGGCTTCACTGTCAGGGTGACGGCTCACTATACTTCCTCAGGCCATGCTGCTTCATGCTGCTCAGCTCCACCCACCTCTGTCTCTTACTTACTCTTTTGATTTGAAGGGTCTTTTCAAACAAAAGGTGTTCATACCTATCAGTAAACAAACATTATTGTTACACAGTTGACCTTCACATAATGACGGACAAAAGCTGTTTGAAAGTGGCCACTCTTGTCAGGTTCGTGCTGCGAGGCACTTACAAGTGTACATTTCATGCAACCCAAAGTCACAGTCTAGACACACTACTGACAAAAAAGTCAAAAATATCAGACGTTAGCAACTCTGCTCTTAATGGGACACAAATCAAAACCCATTAAAGAACGCCTTGTATATATAACTGCTGCCAAGGGTTATGTCTTTGGCTGTGTCAGAAACTTCAAACAAGTTTTATACTATTCATTTTAAGTATGTCATCAAATAGAGTATGTAATGCATTATGAATTCATAAAATTTTATGAATGGAAGAAAGGTCTGTAATTAGATTGGCACAATACAGGAGCTCACTTGTCATACTCAACCACCCCACATTACAGTGAGGCTCTTCAGTCAGCCGGGAGGCCAAAACAAACTGTCATATATTTTATATATATTGTTAAAGATCTGTTTAAACAGCTACATGTCTCTTTGAGTCCGAGATTTATTTTTTTTGTTAGAGATCTATTTTAGCTAGCTTTTATATCCTTATTCTAATATGGTGGATAGACTAGAAAAGTGGGGGTGTGGAGTGGAGAATAAAATGAGCCCAAGGAGCAACTGGTTGGACTCAAACATGGGCCACCGACCAGGAGGGCTATACCCTCCTCACAAAGGCAGCAAGCTAACCACAACACCATTGGTGTTTCAGGCATGCCTGAAGTTCTTGAATTCTACCCATAGCTCTGGAAGTAATACAGGATGATTAGTTAAGTATCACTTTCGATTGTGATTACAGGCTCACATGGCCAGAGGAACTGGATAATTGGTATTCGATTATCATCATGCTGTATGCCGTATTGTGGTCATTCTCTGATATTTGGTGAAAATGAAAGACTCTTCACAATGCCTTATCATCTTCTGCAGAGTTGATCCTGCATGAACTGAATATTATAATACTTCTGTTAAATGGTAAATCAAACAAGTCAAGTTACAAGTCACAAACAAAAAATGAGGCAAGGTCACAATGGAAACAGCAAACAGGTGCTTGTATTTGAGAGATACAGAGAGTTTCAAGCTCTGTGTGCTGAGGGAGCTTCACTGAAGCCAGCTCTGCCTTGTATCAATATGCCCTGGGCCTGATTGTAAGACAATGCATAAATTTCAGGTTGCATTTTAAAATAAAGTTTTTGTTTTACACAGAAAGACATTGCTTTTTTTGTTGACTTTGAATCCAAAGTCATGTCGCACATTGACAAATATTGTTTTGTTGGTAGCTTGGCCTGCTCACTTCCTTACTACAATGCAGAGCACAACATCCAGGCTGTAGGCATGGCAATGATGTGAGGACAGCCCTGCCTTTGTCTGTGTTTTTTTAAACTAAATCAGAACAAAACAACTGAGCTGTAGATGGAAAAACCTTTTTAGTGTCTCTAAGCTATGGTGACAAGTTTTTATTGCTTTCTTTGCACATTTTTAGCAACCACAATACAAGACAAAAACAAACCAAAGCACTCAAACACAAAGCTCCAAATTTGAAAATCAAAAGTACCTCTCAGGCAGCGGCTGCTCTCCATTTCACTGTCAAATTATTAAACTAATCCTATCACTTTGAACATTTATTCATAACAATAGTTGGGTTTGTCTGTTTGTTTGCAAGTCCAGAAACACTCAATAAATCAGGACAACATGCTGGGACAGACAAGCCTTTGATGTTAGACAAGCTAGTATTTTGGCAATCACTGCTGGAGCCCCATTCACTATGTAGAATATTCACAAATATTGTCTAACTCACTTTTAAGCCATTCTGAATAATTCACTCACCTCCCACTATAACAGAAGCCAGAGCAACCTAAACATGGCAGCTTTTGCAGACTCTCCTCATCAAGGGCAAACTGGCATAATCAGTTTGTGTTGTATGAAATAATTCCTCATTTGCTTTCTCTCTTTGTGATTATTTTGCGAGCAGAGTGAAGTCAAAGCGCTGTATTAAAATCTAATCTTCAAACACCAACCTGGGCTTCTACTGATCAGCCACAGGCTATTCATCACTGCCATTACCTCACCACACATTTTCATCCACCTCCTCCTCCTCCACTGCCGCTTCTGTTACTGCTGCCGGCCAGCTCTCCTCCTTCTCTTTCTCCATCTGACTGACCTCACCTTTCTCCCTCCATCCTGACTCCTCTCCTTGATTTACGGCCTCCCGTTCAGTCTGTTCCTCGCTCTTTTCCCCCCCTCACACTTTTCCTTTTCATTTCATTCATTATTTCCTTCCACCACATCCCTTTTTTTCCATCTCCATCTGTGAAAGCATTCACACAGCTCTGAGCTTTTTTCCATTAACTCTTTGCCATTATAATTCTGCTTTGTATCAGCCTAACAATTGTCTGCTGTGTTCTCTCAATGGAGTGGCCTATGGGCAGTTGACTTGATACTGAGCTGAAAATTGTGTTTAGGGTTAAGAGGTCATAGGAAATTGATTCCAACAGGATCTTTGTGTGTTTTGATAGCTACAACAAAAACTGAAACGAGAGCTATTTACTCCATGAAATATTACACTATTGCTATTACACTGTTAAAATGCTGAAGTAACATTGTGTGGGGAAAAAGGTCCAGTGCAATTTAGCAATCACAAAAGGCAAAAAAAATAAACATAGTGGAAAACCTCCACCATGTACAAATTGAGAATTTGTTGTCAAACAGAAGGTGGCAAAGGCCTCTGAAGCAATTAGAAATGATAAGTGACAAAGTACCAAAATAAAACATGACTTTACACATATATGACTCTGCCAGTGTCTACAGTCCATTGTAAGAAAACTGCTTGCATGTGGAGTTCATGTTTTCAACTGTTTCAATGACGTACAAAGACCCTAATCCTATTTAAAAACTGCGAGGTGTTTAAGTGGGCAGTGCTTAGCTAGAGGCAAAAAATGCTCCTAACATGTTGGCTGGTGCCAAGGCCGGGTTGAGCAATTATCAAAAATCAGGCTGTTTATTGATATACTCAGACCTGTCATGCTAGTGCCGCTGTAGCATTTCACACAGTATTCTGTTTTCACATGGGAATATGTCTACATTTATTTTGTTTAGAACAGTGGCAAATTATTGGTAGTGTATATTATAATGTTGAAAAGCCTAATTAGTAACCTTTACAAGTCACAACTTTAAAGAATCGAGCAGTCATGGAATAAAAGTGCCAAAATCCCCTGCAACTGGAAGCCAGTGGTCTGGTACACAGAGTGGCAGCATTATTTGGTGTTAGTCTTGATACCATTTCCAAACTTAGGACCAAGTTTCATGAGACTGGTGAAGTTAAAGACAGATCGTAAAGTGGGCTAGGAAGACAACACCCCAAGAAGACCAGCTCCTCACCCTTGCTTTTCTGAGGAACTATGGACTGTCCTCAAGAGGAAGAGGAGATTTAGGAGGGCATTTCTTTACTAAATGAAAAACAGACCGCAACACTGAAAGCAACTCTTGAAAGAAAGGATATTTTTGCTCCACTTACTACATGTTTTGGTGAAAGTGTGTTCTATGAAGTGTCTCAGGTTTTGTTGCCATAGCACCTGCTTACTACATAATCTTATCGGCCTGATGGAAATACTGTCCAATCACCTTCTGGATATGTTTTGAAAGGTTTTGCCTTCCCCAAGCATTTTCTATGGGCTGCTGTCCAGATGGACTTGTGAAATAATCGGATCAACAATCAGACTGACATCGAAAGAACTAATGCAGATTGGAAAAGTTAGATGTTTTCTCTTTAATAGCATAACTTTATTCAGGGGAAGTTCCAAAAACATGTTTTGTTTTGGTTATTTCTTGCCTTGTGCACCCACAGTAAGCCTTCTGTAATTGATTCCAAATCTTGCTCATAACTTTGTTACTGCAGAACTCTCTCAGAGTAAAGTTATAATTCAATGCTATCTATCTATGCAGAGTGACCTGTGTTGACTCTATTCCCACTTGCTGCCATCTAATTTACATGAACACAAGTATTCAACACATGGCTATATATAGACCCTGAACGCCTTCTTTTGTCTGGATGGCTCCATCACAATTTTTCTATTCTTCTGTGCTCTCGTCTTCTAATTTTGCCCGGTCCCTGTGCATCCCCGCGGCAGGGGGTCCCACTTTTTTGCCTCTCTGGAAGAGTAAAAATAGCAGCACTTCAGGGCAGTTTAGCCGCAAGTGTTTTTCCTTCCCTTTTTGCCTGCAACTGGAAATGCTCAGAGACAGGCTGACTGCTGAAGCTGGAGGATTAGGGAGACGGCTCTTTGATCAGGGCTGGGTGAGCTCTGAGATCTCTTTCACTCTCTCTCACTTCCCCCCCATATTCCTACGCTGTTTCCCCTCTTTTACCTCCCCCTCACTATCTCTCTCTTTTCCTATCAATCCCACTCCACCCCATTTCATTTTCCTCCTGTGATCCTGCCCACTTTTCCTTTGGCAGGGTTAGCTAGCACCCCAGGGCTCCAGGACAGGAGGTGGCAGTGTTAGACAGTGGAGACAAATGGGTGCTGTGAGGTTGGCATCACAGGAGAGTAAGCAGCGGTGAGAGGGAAGTAGTGGGATAAGGGCGGCACGTGAACTACACGCCTCTGTGCAGATGACACGGGGAATAAGTAATCCCTGGCCCCTTCTGGTCTGACTCAGCAGTCGTTCCTCTGTCTCCCCCACCAGAGATAAGTCTAATGGAATTGCAGCATTAGTAGTGCAGCATCGCCACGGTTGGGTAAAACTCACAATACGCCTCTTTCTGTTATGACACAGATTTGTTTGCTGTTTTCTGCCTACCGAGGGGCATGTGTTGTAGGCAGCTGCCCTTCTTTACATCACTCTGGCAAGGTGTGGGAGGGGTTCGGAGCTTTAGCAGAGGTGGCAGCTGGGACGAGGCGCGCGCAGCAATTCCTTTATTAAACCTGTTTTCTGATTTGCCTGGTGGTGGATGAAGAGGTGTGGGGGTACAATCCACCCCGATGTAATGGCACAAAGCTGAGGAGCCACGAGCGGTTACACAGACAGCAGCACATCTGTGAGCCGATGAAATATTCAGCAGCAAGACGGCTCTCCGGAGTAAGAGCAAGCTACAACTCCTCCACACCTTCTCCACCGACGTTAATGATTTATCAATAACTCTACCCTCTCGCAGACTGCCGGGGATGTTGGGCTCACCTCATTAAAAACACCTGGCCGACATGGGGAGGAACCCAACATCAAAAATAGATCTATCCAAAATATGGAAGTGGGCGGGCGAGGCGAGGGGGGTGCTGGTGGTGGGCATGTCTCGCCCAAGCAGCAGCTTTACCGCCGGAGATAGCGAAGTTTAGCAGCCCCCCAGCATCCACAGCTCAGTACCCCATTACAGAGCACCAACACAGCCTAAAGTCATGGAGGAGTTGCAGCCAGAGTACAGAGTATAGTGCCAGTGCTTCCACCTGAGCAGTTTACTTCACATGGTTCTCTGAGTGAGGAAACAGCAGAGGCCTGTTATATGTGAGCACTCAAATTTAGCAAGAAATAAACACTATACTTAAAATAAAAGTCTGTATTTTATCTGTGGCTGTACATATAATTACCACAAAAAAGGAACACAAAAAGTAAATTAATCCTACCAACCAAATGCTCTTGGATGTTTCATGTCACTGGTAATTCAACTCTCTACAGCTGATGGTAAACCTCAGAGAAACAAATGGCAAAAGATTCACAGAATTTCTAGTTTTTATGCCGTAGTGCTGGCAAAAGCCAGGGCTGGAAGTATTCTGTCCATAAATCTCTGTCAGCTGGTAAGAATGATGGTCCAGGGCATTTTTGAGAACATTTTGAGGTCTTCAGACTTTGCATATCCCCTCCGACTTTAAGGTAAAATTGATCCGCCAGGGGCTCTTGAAGTAAACAAAACAACTGCTAAAAAGTAACCCTAAAACTCCCATCAACATCCTAACTTCTCTATAAAGTGGGGACTCTATTTAGTATAAATGTCACTCTCTGGGGTGTATATACTAAACAGAAAACCAGCATTTCAGTGTTGTGGAAAAACTTTGCATAATGGGTGAGAGAAACATTTTAAAAAGAACTTCCTGGTTCACGTTTATAGTTCGCGCTGTGAACTTGCCTCACAGAAATCGGGGAGTCCACTTTTAGAGGCATTTTGTCCATCAAGTGAAATTCATCCACGAAACAGATATGTTGGATTGCTGTTTAGTGTGACGATTTTGTCAACCAGAGCCGTCAATTCTAAAAGAGAAGTCGCATACGAAGAAAACACCTGATCTCCTTTCAGTTTGTGGAGGGTTGGGATTACAGGAGGAAGTTTAGATGACAGAACAGACAGCAGACGAAGAGTAAAGGTGGTCCAGCACAGGTAAGCAGCACAAAATATGTATGAGATACAGAAACAGAACAGCAGCAGTGGCAGGCTCTGCGTACTTGTCCAACAGCCTTAGACACATAATTACATGTTCTCATGGCAACAATAGACAAATGGTCACCATTAATCAGCTTGTGTCAAACTTTACGAATCTTATCTTCTTACAAAAAAATGATAACATATCATAACCTTTAATTTAGTACAATATTGACATCTGGATCAAAAATTCCATTGATAAGTCATAGATCAAGGTTACTGGATCTTATGTTCACCCCTTGCTTAAAATTTTGTTATCTCAGCAATGCTTGTAGGAATTTTCACCAAACTTTGCATAACTTGCACTTGAATATATGTTGAAGTTGCAAGCCTCAAGTCCTTGTGACCTTAAATGTGTGGTGCACAACATGCCTGGAAAAATATTTAGATTTTTTTTTGTCAAATTTTGCACCAAACTACACTCAGACAGGAGAGTGAACCGATAAGATTTTGGAGGTCTTGGGTCACCGCTATCTGTCAAATTATTTATATTCATTTTATGCATCACTGTCACCCCTGTGCACATTAGTAACTCCAATCCAAACAACAAATTTAAGAAAGATTTCTTCCGTCTCCACCAACCCTCCCTATCCAACCTACCACAACTCCCAAGTCCTTCTTACAAGCCCATTACTGTACTTTTGACATTTGTATAAGCCGAAACATATCACTCCAGACTAAAATTATAGTTATTAATTAAACCATACAACAGACTAACTTGAGTTTAAAGGGGACTTAACTTGAAAAAAAAAAAAAAACAATACAGTTATCAATGTGTATCATACAAAAGCAGCCTGTGCTGTAATTTTTATCTTTGGTGAGAGTTCAAATAACTTAACTACAAGACAGTTACCATCACACTGTTACAGCTGTCCATTAAAGCATGATAACCCCTATGAGCAGTGAAAAATACCCTAAAAACAAACTCTTACTTGGCTATGATCACTTAGTATCCATAGCAAAAACATTCACCAATGCATCTCTTTCAAACACCCCCCTCTGAACCCTTTTCTGACATGAGGTCAAAGATCAAGATGGAAGCAGTCATGAAGACAATACAGAGGTCAAGGGTGTGGAAGAGGAAGGGGATAAAGCCAGAGCAGCCCAAAAAGATGATCATGGGGCCTCACATTACAAGGATATTTTTGTTATTTTTTAAGATCTTATACACGAAAATCCTTACTGAGAGAATTTTGAAAAAAGTTTCAGAAGCTACCTATAGAAACATTTACTTTGGCAATTTCTTCCCCCCAGAATGTGTAATTACTTGCTCAGCTGGACCAAGGCACAATGATTACACCAATATCTCAGGTAATGGTCCAAAAATCTTCACAATTTCTTCTGCAAAGCTAAGCCACTAAGGTGTAGTAGAAGCAATTCTCCACGTAGGGTGTTTGGGTGAAAAGGTGTCTGAGGAGGTAGATGATTTTACTACCTGCGTGAACCAATGAAAGCGGTGGGACGACTCACATGGGGGGGGGCCAAAAGGGAGGGGCGGGCGCAAAAAAAGTTCATAACCACAGAGGAAGCCTATTAACCTTGGTTGGTACTTTAAATGTCATTATTTTCAGCTGACACAACAAAAAGGCCTGCGAGAGCTGTTCTCTTAGCGATGCGCCATGTAAATCACTTTCGCAAAAAGGAAATTACTTCCCGGGGCCCAATGTTATTAATCTAAATTCTCTGGTTAGTCAAATTGTTGCACATAATAAATATGGAGCAGCTCGTGATGCTTATCTGCTGTGACATCCCATTCTCGCCAAAACATTTTTTTCCTCGTTTTCTCTTTATTCATGTCTCAATGGCGTTCTTGAAAGAGACAGCTCTACTAAACAGCGCTAACACTGGAGGAGAGGAAGAAGGGGTCGGGCTGGGGGTTATAGAAAAGAAAGGGGACTCACTCACTATCTCTCTTTCTCTCTCATATAGCCATCTTCCCGTCTCTTGCTTATATGATGCCTGTCTTGGCTGGCTTCTCTCTCTTGCATGTCTTCATCTATTCTCTGTCTCGGACTGTCTAGCTTGATGACACACACCCAGACAGATGCGGGCACACACACTCACTCACACATACACACACATATTTGAGCTCCTCTACCCTCTAGCTGGCAGCTGCAGATCTGGTTGCCAATATAGAGCGGACCAGATAACTCACTACGCTGTCATATTAGAATAAGCAGCCTTGACAGTGGGATCATTTGCATGCACCACATCACCAAATAGCAAGTCGTCTCCTGTTTTGCACAGAGGCCGTAACGTCAGGGAAGGAGACAGCGAGGCAGGGAGACACAGGAGGAGGCAGAGAATAGAGGGGAAAGGTGAGAAACGAAAAGAAAGCAAACAGAAGAGAAAATCCTACGCTTAAAAAATGAACACTGCTTTTATTGTCTGAATGGAAATAAAAAAATTGGTCCTTGAAAAATGAGCCATCTTGTTGCAACAATGTCTTTATGAACAGTTACATGATGGGCTTTGGGACCTTTAAGGAGTCTTGAGATATGAAGTTCAAAAGTAAAGAATGATAATGAAGCCCAGTGATCTTTACTTCTCAGCTATAACATCCAAACTCTGATGATTATGTTCAAGCCCAAAAGGACATTTGTGCAAAAAATGTCATAAATCTCTTAAAGTTGATCTAGATATTGTGCTTCAAAGCAAGGGATGAACTCACTTATGTTTCCCTCAAATTTTGATCACTAAATTTAAATTACTCTTAGAATTTAAGTACATGTTGTTTTTTTGTTATCAAAGGTACATCATGTGGTGCGTAATAAGGCAGACTTGTCTACACTGACACAGAAAACTGCACTTTCTACAAAATTTGTTAATATAGAATTTCCTTGTCGGTATTTAAGGGGCCTACCATTGTGAAAACAGTGAAAGTCTAACAATTTTCAGCATTTTTATCATGAAATAATGCAACGTAGAAATTGCTACTGTGTCTCTGTTGAAAGGAAACTTTGGCAAAATAAGAGACAGAAAAAGTAAGGCAAAAAAAAAAATCAATTTCAATTTTTCAAATCAGTTCAATCAATATATTGCCCAGCCCCACCTTTGACCATTGCCTCTAAGATTAAAAAAAGAAGAAAGAAAAGAAAAAAAAAAACATGCTGTCCTTAAAAACATTTATCCTTAATTAACATGGACGTTAGGCAAAGTTTGATGAAAATACCCATATGATTTTTTCAGATATCAGGTTTACAAGCAAATGATGAACATGGGGCTCTGTGGCTTTATCCTGTACCCATCATCCCCAAAATTTATTCCTAAATCATAGCAGACAATTGAACAATATTTAAAGAAAATCATTCAAAGCGACACTGAGATAAAAAAAAAAAAAAATCAGAATAAAAGAATGAACACTTGGCTCAATAACCTTGACCTTTGACCTGTGAATCTAACTCGTTCATCCTAATTCAAAGTGACATCTAGAAATATTAAAAGAAAATCTCTTAAAGGGCTCCTAAGAATATCATGTTTCAAGGTTTGTACATCTTCTACAAGGTCAAATTCTGACACTGTTGTGCGCTAATATTCAGCTTAGTATTTACAGACTGTTTGAGCAGCGCTGTTAGAGATTTTGCCACTTTAAAGTTCCCTACTTCACATAAGCCCAGTCTGTTGGTTGACCAATCTAGTCTGTGGCAATTGGTCAGTTCAGTGCTGTTCAGTGCCATGTTGTCAAAGACTCTGCATTCATTCTATGGTCTAGCCTGAGACCAACAAAACAATGGTAGGGCATCACACTGGTAGGTCTATTTGATGAGTCGATGTAAATGGTCATTTGCGGAGCTGCTACAAACAGTGGGAGTAGCGGAAAGTCCTGATACCGCTGACATTCTTGTGCGTTGATGTACTCTATCGTGTGGAAGAGACATGAAAAACACACTAAAGGGTATTTAAAACTCAAAAAGCATAACATGGGCTCTTTCACATACAAACTATTCCTATTAACTGTAAGAGAAACAATGGGTTCAAGCCCTGTCAAGCACTATATCCCAAATCCAAGCACTTTAAAAACACTACAGTTAAATTAAAGCACTTTCAAGGCGTTCAAGCACTTATGTTAACATAATATTTACAAGAATCTGACCAACGGATAACTCAAAAACATAACACCTTCAGCCTCAGCAGTCACCAACGCAGAGGCACATGAACTACCACTGCTGTAATAATCAGACTAGAAAAAGAAAAATGAAGCCACCTTTGTGACTACAGTTGTTCTGCTCCACGGTGATTCACAAGCATTGGGACTCGGGTTGGGGGTCCTTTGGGCTGTCCTTATGATGAGTGCGAATGTGTGTGAACATACATAAGTGTGTGTGCATGTGTGTCCTGATTATGCAGGTATAATTGTGGGGAGGTGGGGAAAGCGGAGGCTCAAGGTCAGGGTGGTGTGGCTCATCAGCTCTCGCCTCTATCACTTTAATTAACTCCTCCGAGGGGCTTAGGAAAAGGCCCTTGTTAAAAAATTCACCACAATGAAGCTGACAACCATTGTACGAGAGGGAAGGGCAACATGCACAATGCTAAAAATAACTCCTCCGAGCTAAGCACATGACCACTAAGATGGGCCATTATGTAACTTCATTGGCTAGGAAACTAGACCAAGTTCACTTCACATTAACTTCTGGCTTACTTCTGCCCACATACTTGTACAGAAAAACACAAAAACTCCTCACTTTGGCTCGGTATTGTGCTTCATTTCTGCAATGTTTTGCAAAGAAGTCAAGGGCAGAATTGTGCCACATCCATGAGATTCCTCTCTAATACAGGAGTAGACACAGACTAAAGGATTGTAAGCCCACCTCTGTGAGGAGGACTTTCAGACTGGAGTATAGTGTGACATGAAGCGTAATGCTACCTCAGCACAGCTGCCTGAGAGGGTTCTAACTCGGTGCAGAAAAGGACAGGCTGCAGGGGATGTTTGGCCAAAAACACAGACAAGGGTGGAGGGAGGAGAGAGCTGTGACATGAAAAACACCAAAGTACGACATGTTTTGGGGGCAGTGACGCTGTTTGTTGGGGCTGAGGAGTCTAGACGTCTGGAACATAAGTTTCTGATCTGTGAACTTTTGTTTTGCACTGTTAGAAGCCAAGACAAACCTCTGTTTCTCATCTTTATGTATTGGGCCTCAATTTAAATCGTGCCTACCTAAAAGTGTTAGATTGAAACAAGCTCTTGCACAGATTTCAATGTTTTGGTTTCTCTTCTCGTTTGCTTGCTTGGCTGGAAGAGCTGCTTTGAGCATTAATGGAAAAGTAGGCGGTTTGATCCTTGAGAGTTCTCTGCCAAAACAGTTTAAGCGTACTTGGGCAATTTTAACAATGTTTGAGCATAGAAATTGTGAAAGGTGTATTATTACTGTGTAATGCTGAAAGCCTCCAGTCATTAGCAAGGTGACAATGTGGATCTTTGTTTTGCTTTTCTTCCTGGGACTCATCACTTTTAATCAAATCTGATTAAACTGCAAATAAACAACCTTGATAAACAGATTATCTGATTTTGTGAGTCAGACTCTTAATAATTCCTGACTGGGGATGATTTTGTGGAAATTAGACGCTGCCTATTGCTTTACTTTTGTTTACATGATATAATATTTTTCTTACACAAGCATGATATCAAACAAAACAAGTCTGAAGTCTGTGGCAAAGTGTGATCCTTGTGTTTAGAGGATGCAATAGACATGGACATGCATCAGACATTTTGTAAAGACTTATCAGGACAAATTTGAAAAGGCAACACCTGACAAATTTGACCTGAGTCTAAGAGAGTACATGGCAGAAATAAATTGTATTTCTTTTATATACTGTATAATGCATTGCAGTAAGATGGACAAGTGAAAATGGACTTTATTAAGAGGAAGTGAGATAAAGAACTAGGGAGGGAAATACTGCGGGACATTCAGGACGAGGGCCTTAAATACGTGAATGTATGTTCTCTAAATGCTAGACACTGCTTCATACAGTTTAAGACTTTACACAGGCAAAATGATTCAACATAAAATTACATCATAGTGTCACCAATCTGTGAAATAATGTAACCGAGCGGATGCAGATTTATTACATAGCTATGCATTATGCCCCACCTTAGAGGATTCAGGGCTGGGATATTCTCTTTTTATTCAAAAGTCTTTAATCTTAAAGTTTATAGTAAGCCTAGATCCTCTATTGGTTATACTATGTGCGCTGGAAATCTCCAATAAGATTAACAGGAAACAACACCAACTCCTATCATACGGCCTCCTTTATGCCAAGAAACTTGAAAGAATCCACCAACTTTTAAAGCTTGGATATACGCTGTGCACATAGATGTATGTATGATCTGCAAGATTACCCAAATCTGATTTGGGACCAAAGATAACAAAACTCCAACTGGAAAGTGCACACTGCTTTTAAAAGGAATGAAAGTTGAATCCTCGGTTTGACTAATGTTGTACCCCTCACAGAAACACATATGTATAATCATGACACATAATCCATCTACTCCTCTGTGACTTATGTGCAGTGATTGTAAAAAACCTAGTATAGACTGATGTGCTTCAAACTGCTGTTTCAGCCTGTCAAAACAGGGCCCATTATGCTATGGATGGGTTTTAGCCTCCTCTACAAAAGGAACTACCTGAGCTGCCTACAAGTTTTTTTTTGTTCAAGCTCACTCCCACCACTCTCTGGGCTTTTATTTTTTTATCACTTGCTACAGATGCAGCTTTGTTCTACAGAAACTGGCAAGGACCAAATACAAAGCAAAGAGAGAGTGAAACATAAAATCTGATTCATCAGTAGACCAGAAATAAGTATTAAGATCACTTAAACTATTCATTTAAGCAAGAGTTGGTTATTGTGTTATGAGCCAGTTTAAAACTAACTGGTTTAATTTGGTGAGTTTCTGCTGACCAAGTTCGAATTATGAAAATAATTCTTGTGTTTTTCATTGTAATTTGTTTTGAAATGAATATTGAACTTTGTGGGAATTGGATCCATAACTGCAGCACTGCCGACAATTTTAGAGAAAACTATGAGTGCTCTGAGGGTGCAGACCACCACCAAGGCATTTCCAACATTGTTAAGTGAACTATTGTCAAAAATCTGGAAAACTGCCCTTTCTCGCACTCTTAACAAATCCTTTAAAATATTCCTGGATGCACATCCAGATTCATATCATCACCAAAATCGAATCAGCCCTTCCCAGTTTCATTACCAATATTCCAATGGCCAATGTCTTCATGTGTTGAGAACTTGATGAGTTATTAGCAAAAATGTGGAAAACTGCCCTATCTCTCAATGTTAACAAATCCTTAAAAATTCCTGGATCCACATTAAGATTGGAGATTACCACTAAAATATCATCACTTCTTCTTGTGCCAAGAACAACATCCCCTGGAAATGTCATCCAAATCCGTTGGTCAGATTTTAAGCTACCCTGTTCAAAAACCAACCAACATAGAAAATAACAAATGCCAGCAAAAACATACCCTCTTTGGCAGAGGTAATTATATACTTTTATTTTTTTTTTAGCATATTTGAGATTATGGCAAGTAAATAAACTACTGTACCTCAGCTGATAACTTAAAGTGATCAGAAGTTTGGAAAAAAAACCCATTTATTTCTGTTAATGTATCTGGTACTAAGTTAATCGAAAGACCAACATACATAGTCAAAAACCCCAAGATGCAGAAAACTGTATAAGCTGTGTTATCTAATTAACAGCAAAGTGACCATGACCATTATCAAAAGTAAACCAATCCAAAGGATGGCAGCAGAGATGTCAGGATACAACCACACCTGTAGGTTTATGAGGCCATTACGGAGCCGTTTCCACAATGAAGCGTGGTGCTGAGGATGCTAAAGGACAGATCTGTATCACGTTGTTTGTGGATCAATTTGAGAACTTTAATTAGCCAGAGGGGGGTCAGGCCAGACGGTGCAGCGGGGCCCAGGTAAAGCTCATCAGTGAAGGAGGGCTTACAGGTGCCTTCGGCCCTAATCTCTCCGCCCATCTCACTGAAATTAAAGCAGCAAATGGGAAATTGATTTCTAGCCCCCCCCTCTGTCCGTGGCAATATCTCCTTTTGTCTTAAGGACATTAGGTAGGCTTGCACTTGCCTAAGCTGTTCTTTAAAACGTTCATTATTGATACGGTGGGCTGGGTTGGCAGACGGCCAGGGCAACGGTGAAGAGGATGAAGAGGTTTTTGAGCTGCTGGCGTTTTTTTTTTTTTTTTTTTTTTTTTTTTTTTAAGCAACAGGTTGTTCACGCAACGATCCTCCAAAAAAGCTGAGTGGAGGGAATGACTTTGACCTCTGTGGTGTCAACCTGAGCTGCTGCTGACATGGCACCTACTGGAAGATTGAGGAGATTAGAGCAAACTGTGAGTGCTGGGCTCAACTCTTCAAACAGAAGCTCTCAATATCATCAATCAGTAAAATCAAATATGCTGGTTCTAAGGTAAAAGGAAAATTCCAATGGGCGGGCCGATCTGAAGAACCACAAAACTCATGAGTCCAAAATAGGGCTGGGCAAACAAACAGTGTTTAGGATACCAGAATTGTATTAACATAGATGTGATTCTGGAAAATAAAATGACTTCAAACCTCTCAGGGGAACAAAAATACAAGTTCTAGGGCAAAATCCTTCAGTTTTGACATTTTTGACATCATTAAATCTAAATGGGTCTAGCTCTAGTGCTCTAACTGCTGTCCAAGCACCGCAGCAAAAAGCTTTAGGATACAGCGCAACGTTTTTGCCTAGTCGCCCCGTCTCTATTTTCCTCTCTCATTCTTGTTGAAACTTATGAGGAACTTGGAAAGAGGGAGACTGACAAGGTGCTAGAGGGATTTTCATGGTTTTCTTTGGCTGGTCTCACTCAGCAGAGATTGTTAATTTGTTCCACAAAGTGGAGGTAGTGTAGCATTCAGCTGTTTCAGTGAGTGAAGTGTTATACTTGACTCTCAACAGCGAGAGAAACTTTATTTGGCACTCAGAGAGTTGTTATCGACGAGCCCTTGGGGTGACCATTTATCAATACAATGCACTACGCATTTGTTTTTCTAACTGTACAGTAAAAGCAATTAATGTACTGTTTACAAGAGGAAACATGGGGCATAGAATCAAACCACGCAACATTTGACCCTCATGTCCAGCGGGGACACAGTGTTAGAGAGAAATTGCAAACCAAATTTAAGTAAAACTTTACCACTCAATATTATAAAGTAAATAAAATTTTGCACTTTAGATTAGATGCTTGGATAACTCAAACTTACAATTGAGCAAAAAGACTGAATACAATAAAGGTGTATAGAGAGCACCGTATTACCGAGGCTGTGGAGCACAGAATTGAATGGAATTAGTCATTTTTTTTATCAGTTTAAATTTTCATTTTCCCCATTCCTAAATTCTATATTTTATACAATTACTCATAACAGAAAATTAAACTTATTCCCCAAAAAAGTTGAAAGTCAACTGTTTGATCCGTGAGAGTTTTCAGTGAGGCACTTTTCTGGTTGTTGACTACAAAAAACACTTTTAGGTATTAGATACACTAGCTGTTACCTACATGAACACAGATTTACAATGGCCACCATGAGTACACTGCATCGCTCCAGTGTGTTGGTTGTGCACGCCTTTTCAGAATTAACATGGCGTAGACTTGAGCTGCAGTGTAAAACTGATTTGGTAGAATCAGTATAGACGCAGAGATGACTGGCACATTTTTTTTTGTCATGTTTACAGTTTATTCTTACACAACATTTAGACTGAGATCTTTCTGTGCCCTCTAGTATCCTTCAGTAACATGCCTCATATGCATATGCAGCAAGTAAATCTCTGGCCTTACTCCACATGTCACACATTCACCCACTGATGGTTGAAGTAACTATGAATGTAACTGCTAACAGGTGTATTTCTGTCAAACAGACCAGACATAAAGTCATGCCAGATAAAAGTATTTCAATTCCAGTGAATTTGGGGGTTGCATTAACAGCTGTAGGGATTTTATCAATGAAAAATTTTAATAACCCCTGAAAACACAACAAAATTTCCACTGCACTATTTCTGTATTTGATAATATTCAGGGCACTAGATGGGAAATTGTTTTGGGCCTGATGTGGCCCCAGGGCTGCTTGTTAATGAAAGTACCCATAAGTATCAGAAAATCACATTCATACACATTCGGGAGCCTCTAATGCAGCAGTGGGAGCAAAGTTGAATTCAGTGTCTTGCCCAAGGACACACTGACATGTGAATGTAGGAGCTGGGGATTGAACCTCCAACCATCTAAAAAGCACTGCACAAAAGCCACCTAAGCTTCTAAATTTGCTGCCATAGAATGAAACAGGCATTGATACTGCAAATGGACCGATGAAGTTAGAAGAAAGATTTACTAATATTTTGTGTGTATATAATAGTCAGAACAAATACTGTCTTACCCACTATCTCAATTAAAAATCTGTGCATATATCTTAAAAACTGGCTCAAATACCCAGCCCTAATCCAAACTCAGTGTTGGATTAGAAGCAGGAGTGAGTCAGCAGAATCTCTGAGGCGACAGGACGGTAAAGCCATGGTTACTGATATCACATGGAATCAAATGGAGTCTAATTCATTTCCCTCCCTGCATGTCACTTCCTTCACATCGCCGTTTCTGTTGTGCCGTGTTGATGTTTTCCACTTTATGGCAGGATGCTATTTGTCATTCTAATGAACTTCTTGGTGGGAAAAAAAAGATCCCCGGGAACATTCCTCAAGATGTCAGGGAGCAGAGAATGTAAAGTGCGCTACACAGTTAATTCAAGTGGGGCTGCCCTGCAGGCGAGAGGCCTGCTTGTGTATCAGTTCTTAACAGGGACAATTCATGCCAAATTAAAGCAGGGAATGGAGAATTTAGGAACAAGTCCAGGATTCTGTGTTTGGAGAGCCCATTCTTATCATTTGGTGGCATCTGATCGACAGCTCTGACAGCGCAGACACCTAGTCATTACCTAGCTTATGTGTGTCTGGGGAATACACCAAAGAAAAGACGGCCAGGTATACCATGTGTACCTTTATATATTATGTAGCGTGGAGCAGCATCACGGCCCGGCTGCCCCATTATTCAACAGCCAAAGACACCCAAAGTGCCCACGGCTAATGTTGCTGTGAGAGCGGTACAGAGTGTGTTCAGCACCGTAGAGGCAAAGAAGGAGCTCGCTGGTCTGTTGTGTGTGCACGTGATAAATCTGCTGGTATGCCAGGGCTCTTTTCTCATTTGTTAGGCAGCCATGTGTGAAAATGTTAATGAAGGCCCATATAATCTAGGAAATTCTCACCATTAGAATTTCCTTCACGTAGCCTGGCTTTCTGCTTACACACCGACTATTGTGCGCATCAATCCTTCCTCTGTCGTACTAATAATAGACCTAATTGCCTCAGTCAGCCCACTAGCTCTCCCTGCCCTTCTGTGCATCTCAAAAAGGAGCCTTATGACAACCCTGTGCGATGGAGGAAGGGGTAAATCAGGATATATATAACAAGCTCACACAAATACTTGTGGAAGTCTGTTTTGTGTCCATCATCTACCTAGCCTCCATCATCTTATCTCATGAATTATTCAGCATCCAGATGCCAAAATATTTGCCAGGGCTCAGCCAGGCGGCGCAACGCTTTCCTCCCCTCTCCCTCATCCATTATAAATAAGATAGAATAAAACTAGGCCTCATGACATAAAGTCTCCCCATGACCTCAAACACCGACCCCATTTGTCGAGGGTACGGTGAAGTCTTTGTGAGAGTCCAACAGTGCTTTGCTAAACAATATTTGGCTATTATTCCACGTCCTTGTACAGATAATGTGAAAATATGTACTGTAGATCCCCTTTGAATTTCCCTGCTTGAATTAGCATTCAATGAATCCGAGTGCCTTCCCCCCCCGTTTTCGCCCAGAGAGGCAGAATTGCGTAATTACTCTAAAAGGAGAGAGGGAGAGGTGAAGGTTTGGCAGTCTTAATCTCTCAGAGTAGAGCCTCTTTAAAGGGAGCGGTGACTGCGGGGCCAAAACATCCATAAAAACCTGCAGGGAAGAGCAAAGGCAACAGAGCATGTTGGTCCTGCTCTACAGAGCGGCTGCCAGCACAGACAGAGACAACACATGCATCCAGTTTCTCCAAAGCCAGGGTCAGGGAGGAACAGAGAAATATGACAGTTACTTTACAACCATCTGCTGACATTAACATTTAAAATATGTCCTGTACTCGAAATGTCTTGAGGGACGTGTGCATAGGAAATGGCACTCTCTCGACAAAAGGCTAAAAAAACAAAATGTCCTGAGCACTGTACTTAGTTTAAGAAAGTCGGGTTACTTAATCAGAAAGCAGGAACAGCTGATACAGCAATAAACGCATATAAGTTTAATTCATCGTAAAGAGAGATCAAAAGAAAAACAGTTTTAACCAAAAATTCTGCAGGCCTTGTGTTTCATACAGTAACAACAGTTTATTCGTACATGTGCATCAGGAGCTCAGCTTGGAGAGGTTGCAGGTTCCTTAATCAGAAAGTCAAGGGCTCAAGCCCATCTGGCTGTCACATATTATGTATGCATACATGTGTATCTATAAAATGAAGAGTATGGCTTCCGCCTGCTCTATTGCAAAGTGCCTCAAGATAACACCTGCTATATCATTATGAAAGATTGAAATCTGTATATTTGGCCACACAGTAAGAGTATAGACTGTGCTGTGATGGCAAAGGGTTTTGACTTCTTTAATAATAGGATATTTGACAAACAACGTCCTTCACTTACGTACAACATGATGACAAAATGTCAGTCATACACAACTAAGAAAAACTGACTGTGAATTTAAATCTATTAAAGCATACAAGATTAAAGAAATAGCTTGGGATTTTTTTTAAGTGGGGTTGTATGAGTTACACACCATTAGCTTAAACACCAGCTACAATGACAGAGATCAGCTCTGCATATGAAAAGAAACAGTAAGCACAAAAGCTAGGGCTGTACATTATTACCAATAGTGCCACCGATGAAATGCAAGGGGTGAAAACAAGCCCCAAAAACAGTGTAGGGTGATTACAACTTTTATTCAAAACATTTACAACACCTTACTTTTCCACTTTCAAGCCACCTTGTCCACCTGCTCTTTGCCACAATCCCTAGCAAACTGGATAGATTGGTAATTTTTGATGGCCATTTTCTTTGGATATTTGGGTATACTTGAATGCACTGGAGTACACAAAGGGAAAACTTCTGCGGATGGAAAGTTTCAAGGCAACAGGGCTATCTACCCAACCAAAAGTTAGCTTCATATTCTTATGGTAACATTACACTCAAGTGAGACAGGTTGTCAGTGCTTTCAACGATGATATGTGAAAAAGAAGTCACGGGCTGGATTTGTTGCCTCACTCCATGGACAGCTCCTGTACATGGAGTAGACAAACATAATCAATAAGGTAACTATACATAATTTATGATGAAAATTCAAATATTGTTGCAAAAGGATTTGACAGATTTATGAAAAAAATTGTAGAGTGGAAACTAAATCTTACTTTTTTGTGGTATGAGAAGAAAAGTCACAAGAAAAGTCTTCTTCTTTCGTGTTTTCTGAAGTAGACTTGATTGTCCAACTTTATCCAAGGTTTGCTCAATAGCCACCCCCATCTCCATCCAATGATTAACCTTGCCGTTGAAACATCAACTATTTCTTACGCTCAATCACTTGCACAATGGTGATTTCTTCTCAGTTTGTTAAAATGACTTGAAGGTTGAACTACTGCAAAGTTAAAGGATCAAGGCTGTGAAAAAAAAATCTATTTAACAATATTTTGAGAATATGTCGTCACTTTTTTGTTGATGAGAATCAACCCACATATGGGAGAACTGAAGCTTCTGGTTTTGACCTTCAAGTTTTTAATATCATTATTGTACAGGTTCATATTGCATGTGTGTTGATGCCACAATTTGTTACTCTTATTCTAACATAACAGAAAACTGACTAGAGACTGACAATATAAAAATGTTTTAAAGGAAGACAGTTATAATGATGGGGAATGAACAAGGAGCAATACAGTTAAAAGAAAATGTATGACCTGGCTCTTAAAACATTTTTACAGCTATAAAAGAAGTTTGGTCACTTTATATAGTTTTACATCATTTCGTGGAATAAAGTGGTATTTTACTTTTTTTTCTTTTGTAGATCTGGGGTTAAAAATCTGCCTATACCAACCATATTACTGCTAGTACCACATTGGGCAATACAAGTATTTTGTTTTCAATTTTCTGGAGCTGTCATATTTTCCTTAACTGGTTTTGACTCTCGTTCTTTTACTTGTTCTCCTGGTAAATACTAGCAAACAAAGGCTGTCAGGTGTTGGATCAAGCATGAAGTCATTCCTGATAAAACTGTTTCAATCCCAATTCTTTGGGGTTGTCTTCAAAGTTACAGAGATGTAACAACAAGAAGATCCCCTTAAAACCACAACATATTTTCTACCTCCCATTTTCAAATTTGATGTTATTCTGGAGGCCAGATGGGAAGCTGTGGGGTCTTGGGACCCCCCCCTTACAGCGCCAGTAATGGTTTGATCATCTGCCCCCCCTAAATAGGCCTACCTGTGTGATGTCCTAGCATTGTTTTGTCAGAAGTTCATTGTCTCAGTGGGGCAAGCCCAACACAGACGTTACACAGTATAGAGTATGAACTGACCAATTACCACAAAGTAGACTTGCCAACCCATAGTAAGTGGGTGATGGTTTGGTAGAGTAGAGACTGTGCACCCATCATATATGAGGGCTCATGCCTGTTGCGGCCAGCCTGGGTTCGAATCCCCCCTGCACCCCATTTGCCGCATGTCCTCACCTGATCTCTCTCCACTATGTAAAGTAAATCCACTGTCTTTCTACTATCATTAAAGACCTATAATGGCTGAATATTTTGTAAAAAGAGGAAAAAAAAAAAGAACAACCAGAGCTAAGACAAAATATGACCTCTATAAAAAATATTCCATGCTGTTAGGGTCATGGGCTGGTTAAATGGATTTATGATGAACAAGACATTCAAAAGAAGGCAGACTCACTTCCATATTTTGGAATTTAAAGAACAGCAGGTAGATGAAATAGTTGTGAAAGTAATTTTAACATGACTAATCTTATTTGTACAATTTAGATGTGAAATTATATTTTTTGGAATTTGAATCCTTCACAGAAATGAATATTATTGAACAAATACACATGCATAAATGTTTTCTTGTTCATAATTTGAAATGAAACAATCAGAAAGTGACCTTGTGTAGTTGAAAAGGTGAAATTATGGTTTGTTGTTCTAAGAAATAATACTCATGGAGTTGAATGTTTTCTTTCAGCTCATAAAATGTTCTCCCTGTGCGCCTCAGACAGTGTGCAGGACCTTTTCTTATCTTTTGATCCTCAGCCAAACACTCACTCAATCTCATCCAAATTGCTTGTACTGCGTTGGATGTTTAGAATGAATACACACCACGCAAACACCAACAGGGCTGCACAACAGGCTTATTTCTCAATTTCTCCTCCACTTTTCTGTCTCTGTCTCTTCTCTCTTTCTGTATCTCCCCCATGCACACTCGCACCACTTTCTACCCTCCGGGCTCATTTTGGATTTTTGGAAAGGAGACTCCCACTGCAGCTCCAGATAGAGGAGCAGGTGTGCTAACCCCGGGGTCCGGAAGCCTTCCAATTAAGACACATAGAGGCAGAAAAAAAACACATTCCTCCACACTGACCTCGCCGGCAAACATGAATTACACTCACTTTGGAAGGAAAACGCAGCAACTGCCTGTTTTTACTCCGAGCCGTCCCTCCTGCTGCTCCACCCAGCCTAGTTTTTTAATCTATTTATGAGCTGCGTAATAGCCCAACTTCATCTGGGCCCAGCTGTTTAGTGACAGAGATGTAGAGTTTTGTTAGCAAATTGCATTTTGCTCCAAGTGTGTGTATGTGTAGGCTGTGTGTGTGTCTGTCTCATAGCATGTGTCCCGGTTTGCTCTGATAAGTGTGCGCATGTACTTGAGATAATATTCTCACTTATCCACCTCAAATATTGTGTTTTTGCTCAAGTTTCAGGCTCTTAGGATCTCTCTGCCTTCTCTAAAAAGTGGAGGTGAAAGCTGAGAGCCTGCTGAGCTAACATAGCATTTCTCTGCTTTACTGGGTCTGAGCCAAGTGTATGCTTTGCTAAACACATCCCATGCCACTACAAATAATTAGCCATCATCTGCATCATTCTGGTGTTTGCTACAGAAAACAAACAGTTATAACTATAGAGCTTAACAAGATTTCCCACCATGTGCCAGGACTGTGAGGTATGGACCAAAATCATGCCTCAATATGTATTAATAATTTTGTTTCTATAAGATTTATTGACGTTTTTTTGATTTCATATGAAAAAAAAAGGACTGTGGACTACAGATTCCTCAATTTTATCGGTACAGATCAGCATTGGAAGATTTTTGACAATAAAACATAATCCCTTGATCGGAATAAAGCCTGCAAACATGACATCTATCACAGATCACTTGTTCACTTGAAGATACCATCAGTTTGTCAGCTACTCCCGCTGCTCTGTCATCCTCTTAAATAAACTGTAGTAGAGTCTCCAAATCTTTGTCTTCAGTCCATTAGTCCAAAACATGAATCCAGGGTTAAGTCTGTACTGAAATTTACGCTGAGACTAGCTGCATTAATGCTAATCAGCTAAGCTAAACCAGAGTGTTGGGCTCCGAGCTAAACAAGCTACTCGTTGCTCCAAAACACATACATGTCATGTTAAGTGATGCATTTCAGGTCCAGAGGGAAACATTGAGATTTTTTCAAGATAGCTTGGTAAAATGAGAATTTGACAAAGGTAAGAATATGTTGTGTTTTAATGTAATTTACAGAGTCTGATATTTAGATTTTGGCTGAACCTTGGGTAAATTTCTTGTTTTTAATTATCAAAAACATCAGGGGAAAATCCTATCAGCAGTGGAGATGACAGGTTTCAGTTTTAGTCAATGGGAGTGCTTCCTTCAGCTCTGCTATATTGTGTCTCTGCTCATCACTGCTCTAGCAGACTAGAGCTCTCTACAGCAGTACCCAGGGCTTTGATTTCTGCCAGATGCTGGAGCACTGCACATCGGGTCAGCAGTTAGCATATTGAGCAAGACATTGAAAAATACATCTTACTTGAAGTATAAATAATTTGAAGAAGTGTTGTTTCAAGATTGCATCTCACTACAACAGTATCAGAATCGACATGGAGAAAATTATCACAGTGATGGAAAATCAAAAAATCATTTAAGACATCACTCATCCTTTCAACAAAATCCACCATATCTGGAGCTGTGGAAGTGAATGGTAAGATTTTACAAATTTGCTTTGGTGAATAAATAATCCCACATGATTTAACCTATCTACTGCAGAAACTCCATGTCAATGGGCTCAAGCTGTGCTGTGGTGCTGCTCTGTGCTGAGCACTGAAAACACATTTGGTGGATTTAAACGTACGGCAGGGCATGGAGTTAAACTGTAGTACAAAGGGGGCACAACAGACCAAGTGCAAATATCAGGTTAGCTCCTTCTTCTTTACAGCAGTCCAGTACAAACTGCCAGCATCACACCTACCAATCTACCATAGCCTTTGATACTGTTATATACCATCTGTTTCAAGATATTAGAGAAACGTAGTGATCTTTACACATAATTTTTGCCAGAAAGGGCTGTTAAAAAAGAACATACACATTATTCACCTGTTGAACCCACCTTTCCAAATGCTGCCAATGTATGTGTGTGTTTTAGACAGCATTAAGAGATTACACTTCTTTTTTTTTGATAATTAGACATCATAAATTACCCAACATTTGGTGTTTAGGACATCTATTTTTTGCCATTGTGATCAGGCATCAGTATAGCTGGATATCTACCAGTGATGAAACTGCTCCTAAATTGAAATAAAATATAATTTCCCACTTGGATTTATGATTATCTCAAAGCCAACATGTACATCTTTCTAAGTGTTTCTATATGTAAATAGTATTTTACTGAGCATTGGATCATTCAACTCTGCACTCATCAATGATCAGATGAAGTAACATATAATGTTATATTCACTCACAGTAAACAATTGATATAAACAATAACTTCCAAAATAACTCAAAAAATGTCCCAGCCCCCAACATGTGCCATAAGACAGAAGAGTGAGAAACACACGAGAATCAGTAAGGACTTTAAAGTATGAACACTGGCAGAACACTGATCAAAAGAAGTGAACTTTAGTCCCATTTTTGCAGGTTGCCCGTTAACATCAACCTTATCAAAGCCATTTGTCTCAGGACTTGTTGAACATCTCCAAAATGCTCTTTTGTCTGTGCTTGAGTGACACTGTTTTCTGAAAGGTTAATTGCTTCTCGTAGTAATAAAAGGCCAGATTCGGGCCTTTGATTGACATAAATAGAGGGTGCTCTCCTTCTGCACTGAGGTTTTCCACTACGACCATCCCTGCTGCCAGGTCAGTTTCCGACAATTGTGATTTATTATTAATGACATTTGGTGCACTTCCTGTGACATTCCTTTTATTGGGTCTTAGGCCTTTATGTGGCCCATCTGAGGGAGACGTTGGTCTGCCTACGGCCTGCTTCACAGCCAAAGAGGGGATAAATGGTCCAATGTCACAGCCTCATCCAACTATATTAGGATGTTAGAGAAGTAAGAATTGTAATTTACTGTTGACTGACAATACAGCTGAGACATGTCTTCTTTCTGTTAAGTCTGTCATAAATATTTTTCATTTTTTGGCCTATAAGACACAGTTTAGTTTTGTAACTCTGCATTATGGAAAAAAAAACTTGAACTATCTTCCTTATTTAAGGCATTTCCTTATTTAATTTGCAGTCAACAAGCTCACAGCACGCAAATTCATTACAGCTTTGTTGTGTTTTGCATTCCTGCTAGCTAACAGCTCTTATTGTATGGTATGTTGATTGTATCGAAGTATAGATAACCTGCAATAGTTTTTCCCGCGTTCAGAATGCCGACATTGTTGTGTTTAAGTAAGTATTTCCGTTCAATCATTACTACACATGGTTCACATACTTAACTACATGCCACCATTTTCTTTAAATGGTTAATTACAACCTACTTAGGGGAGAAAAGCTACCAAAAGAGGTGCCATCAACCTGGCAGGTGTCACTGTACCCCACCATTTGCACTACAAAATGACTTTCATTTCATCTGGTCCATGATGAACACAGATGTAATCTTAGGGACCTGATCCAATGCTATCCAATTAGATGTGGTCTTATAAACAACACAGCCAGTTGCACAGTCCATCCATCGTATATCCATACATACATACATACTTTACATCCAAACCACTTTGACCCTTTCAAGGGCGCAGGGGAAGGCTGTAGCCTATTCCAGCTGCCACTGAGCAAGATTCAGGTTACACCCTTCACTGGCTGTCAGCCAATTACAGAGATGACACATAGAGACAGATGACCATTCACAAACACGCTCCCATCTAAGGTCACCCATTACCTTAACATGCATGCTTTTGGTCTGTTGGAGGAAACTGGAGGAACCAGAGAAAACATGCACAGGGAGAACATGAAAATTTCTCAAAAAAGGCCCTGTCTGACCTCGGAGTAGATCTAACAACCCTCTTCTTGCTGTGAGGCAACAACATTTGGTTTTACCAAGGATCCATCAGCTTGTATCAGGGTCAATAAGAATATAGCAAAGACAGATTATTGCTGTGAACAATCTTTTTACTTTGCACTAGTCTTGGCATGCACTCCACCTCAAACAAAAATTATATTATACATAACTTGTTTTCTTGCTCTTACCCTCATAGAAATGTATATCACAAAATCTTTAAAACAAGATACACAGCCCCTCTAGGCTGTATTTGACTTCGTACACAATAAAAAGGCAAAAATTGACATACCCCTCTGCTAACATAGCATATAGAGAAAAAAGTTTTGAAATTGAGTGGATTAAAGTGTAAAAAACAAACACTAAAAAAAGTCCGGGTAGGAAAAACTTCACCAGCAGTTGAAGCCAAATGGTGATGCCTGATTTGTATTCACCCCTCAGTCCACAAAATCTCCCCGAGAAGCTTTTGGGGTTTGGATATTTTGAAAGTTTAGGAGGAGCGAATGCATTAGATAGTGCTGCAGAGGTGTGTTTTGGGAAGCCGAACCTCCAATGGCTCAGCAGGTTTTTTGAGTAGACACCCTTGGAAGCGTGTGCCAGGCCTGAAGGTCAGCCTGCCTTCCTCATCAGCCCTTTTGTGCAGGGGCCACAAAGCAGCTGGAGGATGAAGGGGAGGCGGGGGCTAGAGCGTGGGGCAGCCCGTCATTGACCACCACTCCCTGCCTAATTACCTCCCTGCCCTGGCCCCCGTGTTCATCCAGCCCTCTCCTGTAAGTAAAGGCTGGGCTGGTTGAAATGGCTGGGAGCCTGGCCTCATTAGATCCTACAGTGTCCCTCTGACTGAGGCAACATGCACACACTATCTATGAGACACCGGCATACACTAATGGGCTCCGAATACAGCACACAGACAATAAAACACAAAAGGAAATACATCATAGGAGCTCTCAAAAGAGCGCTCATCCAAGACATATTAGTCTTTTGAAACCACACTTATGGTGGATGCACAATATGGAGATTACACTTCTTTCCCCAGGTGTCATAATAGTGATTTATCCAAACTAGGTGTGAGTCCTCTAATGGGTCCACTAAGCACACACCGCTATACCCCCCCTCCTATATCTATAGCTCCGATTCCTACCCATGTCAGCAGAGTTTCCCCGTCAGCGTCTTCCCCGCCGCGACTCTGATGGAAAAAGCTACTTTACTTAAGGGTTTTATTTGTTTGTTTCTCTCCGTTCGCTTTCATCTTTATCTTTTATGGCTAGCCCCTCTTTCTCCCTTCCAAACTCCCTTGAGAGGAAGCGGAGGTGGGGGTTAGAGGGAGGGAGAAGACAGAGGAGGGGGGGGAATTTTTTTGAAGGAGAACGAGGAGAATTGAAAATGGCCGGTGTGGGAAAGGAGTTGAGATGAGGAAAGGTAATCTGCTTGTGTGGGGGGAAAAGGGAGAAAAAGGAGTAAGAATGGAACAAAATGGGAAATTTCTGCTGTCTAAAAAGAAGGAAGTCACACGGATTTAACAATCCTCACAGGGGGCAGTAGTCGGGTTTAACCACCAGAGGTGCTCGGCTCCTAAAAAGATCATGGCATGTGTCTATTCAGTTTGCTAAACCAGCTTCCCAACCATTTTTATGCCACCGACTGTTACGTAAGAAGAATTTCCAGCTGTAGGGGTGTGGTGTACAGACAAACATATAACTTAACACACTGCATGACCAGTAATCGCTTCTTTCCATGAAAAACAACATGAAACACAACAATGAAGTAGTTCAACTACTTACCATGTCATCTGGTGACTGTCATCTAGGGGTCAGTCCCAATTCTACCCCTTACCCCTTGTCTTACCCCTTACCCCTTGGTTTTGCGCGTTCATATCTAGTGAAGGGGTGTCCCAATTCTCCATAGGGCTAAGGGGCAGGGCTAAGACGAAGGGCCACACAGCCCTTGAAACAAAGACAGGCCGGGACCTCACTTGAAAGGAAGGGGTACGAAAATTTCCCATAATACACCACGCCTGCTGACAAGAAGGCAGACCAGAGACTGAAGGAAGCGCATAATTGTAAGTAGTTATTAAATAATCAAGCAAACATAAATCATGTTTTGAGTTGTTGGTTGTATTTTAAAATTTGCCATTATAACAAGCAAGCTTTCACAGCTGTAGCTACAGCTATTGTTGCATCTGCCTACAACACAGCGTGCGAGTGGCTCTCGATGATGACGTAACGGGAATTGAGTGCCGTCTCATTTCTTAAGGGCATGTCTTCACCCCTTCCCCTTGGCCCTCAAAACAGAGGGCTAAGGGCAAGGGGTAAGACAAAGGGGAAGGGCTAAGGGGTACAATTCGGATTCACCCTAAGCATGGCTGTGTTTAACTATGATTCACTTTTATGGTCTTGGCAGTCACACAGAAAGTAGATACATCATTGCCTTCTCAGGATGGAAATCCTAGAATGAATGTCAAATAATCTTTATTTACCCTGCACCTACCAGAGTTTACTATGGTGTGATGTAATTCCCAGTTCCAACATCCGAGTACTGAGGTAAACAGAGCGAAAACACACTGAACTAAAATTTGAGAAGCAAAGTATGACCTCTTTAAAAACAGCATGTAGCAGCACTAATGATGTGCTTACTCAGACATTAGTCTGTGCTAATTTGATGTTAGTGTTGATTATAAGAGCGTAATGTCTCAATTATGACCTCTGAATAGTCTCCTGCACATCAGGTAGTTGTACACAGCTTGAACTTGAGAACTGAAAACCAATCCCAACTGAGAATTAATAACAAATAGCTATAAAAAATTGATACCATAAGTCTTCTTGCTTAACAATTCCCTTATAAATTCATTCCACCAGTATCTGGCTACCATGCAAACAGCAGAAAGGAGACGGAGGCAGTAAGCATGGCTTAATTTAACACAACATGACACCCAACGACACAAAGCCCAGCGTGATTTTAAACAATGGTGGAAACGCTGAAACACTTCTTTTACAAGAATAGCAATGAAATTCAGGAGAGCCATATCTTTGGATGCTGTTGACTCTAAAATGTGTAGACCTGCTTTTTTGTGAAGAAAAGCCACAGGAATCAATAGGGGAATTGATAAAGAATTGGCAACAATAAGCCGAATCGATAATGGCACTGGTATCAATAAAACTGTATTAATTCTACTTCCTTGTCATCACAGCTGTGCCAGAGATAGGAGGCATGTGTGTAAAGTTTTTAGACTTGATTAACAAATTCAGATGTTGGTTAATGAGATTGATTTTTTCAAAATAAAACAACCTGCAGGTTCTGCAAGGGTCTGCAGTCCTGTGGTTGGAGATCCTGTGTAATACCGACCATTTCCTGAACAACACATTTTACAGCATAAGATTAATCTTTTTCCAACACTGAAATGATATTTTTCTGATGTAAAGGGGTCTAGAAGAACTCAGATATCCACAAAATTCAACCTTTTGCCTCCTTAACCTCAGAGATTTTCTGAGGGAGAATTGAGCTTCACTTTGACTCCTGGCATGTAATTATTTGGATTTGATTTGGATATTTACTCACTGAAATATTTACTGAAATGTCAGCAACATTTTTGTCAATCTCCTTTTAAATCTGGTGGGTATTTGAACCTGTTATTTTGTTTTTGTAGGGGTGCTGGGGTGCCATTTATGGGTGTTTCAGGGCTCTTAAAAAAGTGTCCAACATCACCTGTGATCCTTACACTGCACGGCTGTTGGTAAAGACAGAAGCCACAGGGAGGTGCTGTGACAGAGGGCTCTTTCACAATAAAAGCTCCTCTCACCAGCAGCCCCGCTCATCAAACAGTGTGCCGCTCCAGCTGTTTTCTCCCAGAGACAGGACTGTAACGACACAAGCAGGTCCCATAAAAACTTTCTGCTCACGCGACAAGAATGGACGGCGGTAGAAGTTTCAAACAAGCCTCTCGCTTTATCATCCTTTTTTTGATATTCCTACCCAAGGCTGTTATGATCTCGCCCTCCTCATGCAGATTTGCAATTAAGATTCCCTCTTTTCTCTCACTTCTCATCAAGCTCCTTTTGTTTTTCCATTCACAGCTCTTCGACGGTGCGTTGTTTGCAAATCTTCCAGACTGCGACTGTCATAATTGCGAATAGAATCAAAAGGAGCGAGTCAAGTGAGGAGACGGAGGAGACAAGGCCCGACTGCAGAAATCTTTTGATGTAAACTCAATGAGGAAGTATCTAATCTTCACATTTGCACCTTCATCTCTTTTTTTTCTCGCTTCAGTGTCATTTATTTATTTGTTGGTTAATTTATTTAGGCGTCATCCTCTGGGGCATCTCGTGTTATAATAAAGACTGAGGTGATTTGTTTTCTCACTTTCTGTCGTCAGTGTGCCACGTATCTCAGTCCCTGATGGTTCGGTCCATACAGCGACGGTAGAACGAGAGTCAGTATATTAATCAGGATGTTGACAATGTGAAACATATGACACACTGCAGGGTCCCAACGCTCTGCATCCAAACCCCTCACAAAACCAACACTGCTTCTAGGTCATCCTTTCCCGAGAAATACAGCATGTTGGTTTCTTTTGTTTCTATATCATCCGAGGCAGCTCAAACTATAAACAGAGGACAGGCAGTGTCACATGAACTCAGTTCCAAAATCATGTCCTTGACTTTGACCTTCACCCAGTTACTGTACTTTATTGTGTAGTTGCTGTGGGATTTACTTGTCAGGTTTGGCCTACAAAACAAGATATTAAACCCCTCCTGATGCGTCCATATGGGCCCCTTTCACTACTGCTGATCTGAGATCTGCCTTCGAATAGCTGCTATCAGTGTGTTTACAAGCAGTTAGAAAGGCAAGTTCTTGTATTAGGCTGATCAAAATCAGAATTTTAACATGCATGTTAACATGTTCATCCAACTTAAATCTTAGAACACAAATCATCCATCAGGCCAGACTGTAACATTTAGATAACACACCTGGAGACTGACTCACCGTTGCCCATGTACACCTACATTAAAGTCTTATTCAACAAGAATTTGCCTGTTTTTTCATTAAAAAATCATCACTTTGACTTATCCTAGTACAAATATTAACCTATTCTGACAATAACTTGTACTTTTAGTCAATGTCCTTTGCATTATAAGAGCTAAACAACCTAAACTTAATCATTAAACTACACAAACTATTTTTTCTTCTTCTGCAATTATCCTCTTTTATACAAACATATTTTAGTTCTCTCTTTTTAGCACAGTATCGGTCAGCTACAGGCTGAATCTGAAATTTCCAAATTGAGCATGTACGTCCTTACTCAGGGCACCTCTGTCCTATTTATAGCATGAATTCACATTGATTAACATTCATTTTAGTCATTCAGATACCATGCTGACTGTCTGTGTGCACACAATGCATCAACAAGAGACAAGAGGCATCCAGAGACACCCTACATTCAGAGCTATGTAGAAGAATTAAATGAACAGGGACAAATACCCTTGAGCGAAGAGGCTAGCAGCGCTCAGTGATATTTGATGAGGGATGGGAATCTCTTGAATAATGTTTCATTCCTCACATGGCAAACACATTGTTGTAGGTTACAAAAATTCTTAGAAAGCCTTCAGCTTCTAACTACTCTTCTGACTCATCAAACTGAATATAATTGGATAAAACAATAAATTAAAGGGGAGAAAAAAATAAACAGATTAAAAATGACTGCTTCACTGACCACAGCTTACCACGGAGCATACTACTGGACATATTAACATTTCCACAAGATGGGATCAAATTGGATGCACTACAGTTGAAGCCCCACTACACTTTACTGGCTACTCCGCAGCCCTTGGCATCCCTCACTTCTGTTGCTAGCTTCCTTGATTAAACTGAGGGGTCTTTTGAAATAAAAGCCGCTCTCGATTACCAGTGTTTGATTATCAGTGAGCCAACTGGCTTCTTTAATGAATGAATTTCACCAATTCAAGGAGAAAAGCTAGTAAAGAGTGGTGATGTCTCCTCGCCCCTTTCTGGACATGTTGGCTTCACACTTTCAAAGAACTTTCCTTCTTCCATATGTTAAAGTTACTCAAGAAATAAGAACAATAGTTCACGGACTAGTAAATACACTCTATGGAGCACAGCTTTTGTTTGAAAAGGTGCCTTAATTTAAATAAGACAGTTGGCGTAGAGGAGGACAGACCTGAGCAGTGCATCATGACACACTCATGGAGAGGTGCAGTGAGGCTTCATCATATCAGTGATGACTGGACGTAGTTTTCAAAATAGGGTGTTTCTTTCAGAAAAATGTCATATAAGTGCCTAACAATGAACTTAATTCAGAAGGAGAAAGGTGACTGACAGCAGACAGTCTCACATTGTACCCCTGCGTATGTGGCATCTATTTTTGTAATTACGTAAGAGTGGAGAAGATGAGCTTCCTTGTAATGTAACTAATGTCTGAAGATGTGCTCCCATTAATTCTTATGGAATACGATGGCTTAAGTGAATTGGTGACATTTTTCAAGAGTACAGGCAATCATCGCCACAAACCACGAGAGGCAGAATACTATGTGAAAAAAGCAGCAGAGGTGGATATAGTGCTGATGGGTCAAGTGCTGCCAAAGTGGCTATAACCAGTGGTGGACAAAGTTCTCAACTTCATTACTTGGTGAAAGCATAAGTACTCCTGGTCAAATATTACTCCAATACAAGTGAAAGTTGTTCTGTCAAAGTTTTACTTAGGTTTAAGTGCTGGAGTACCTGCTTTTGAGAATACTTAAGTATTAGTAGTACATGTTTGTTTTAATGCCAACTTGTTATTGTATTGTTGCCACAAAGAATTTACAGACTCTGATGACTGAAACAACCTACAGAATGCATTGACCTGCTCACAGAACCTGTAGAATAAAAAGCTTGTAAAATATGCTACGAAGCCTATAGAAATGCCTAAAATGACTGTACTGAAACATGATTGAATCAAGAAAAGGATGGCTGGTCAGCAAGTTTTTGTAGGCAGTGATGAAGTTTGTGCACAACAAACAAAGCAAACATTTAAAACGATAAGAACGATAACACTCCTCATTTCCACACTCTCAGACGTAGACTTCAGATGTGGAAATGGGTGCTCTGGTGTGGAATCGTCATCTGTATCTGCCGTAGACATCATTACTGCCAAGACAAACTGTTATCTGAGCAACGTTAGCTCAGTGTTTACCCGCCCGATCTGAGTAGTGCATGCACGAGGTACAGGTATGGCATCACCACTTGAACAAATCACACGCAGATCGCATTTTAAGAGAGAAAAGAAATTTCATCTACTGACTTAAAAGTAAAGAGAAACGAGACCCTTCATAAAAATGTAGTGGAGTTAAAAGCACAGTATTTGTCCTTCAAATGTAGCGGAGTAAAGTCATAAGTTTCCAAAAAAAATAATACTCAAGTAAAGTACAGATACTCAAGAAATTCACTTAAGTAAATCTACTTCATTACTGTCCACCCCTGACTATAACCACAGACACGAGGACAGATCTCTGGAATAGAGTGATAAGGATATACTTCTGTGAGCATCTGTTGTTCCCAAGTTGCATAAAACTTTGTGACTTTACATTCACACCTCACTAACAGTATGAAACTGTTGATTTTGAAGGGTGCAACAGAAGTAAGCTCCTGTACCATAAAGGAATTGACAGCGATGGCAGCCCCGCCTGATTTAAACTACAAAGCTGTGAATGTTTGTGTCAAGGGAACAAACTACCAGTTATGTTACCCTCTCTTGTGATTTCATTGATAACAGGGATTAGTACTGGAGAGCCGCCACAGACAACAAAGTGAGCAGGTTCATAAGCAGCATAGTTTTAGCTGTAAAATATAGAAATAATGAATGAGTGCTTAAGTACTTGTTCATGAGGAAATGTGGGCACTCATGCACTAATTTTACTCTAAACTCCAATCCCTGCTCCATATGTAGTCAATAAGCATGTGCACACAAAGCTTTCAGGACTACTTACTTGGTATCAGACTGAGCAAAATGGATTTCAGTGCATCGTGTGAACAGGGTCTTTGTTTATAGTTTAAACATCTAGACACACCCATGCACTGTGGAAATCTGAAACTCAGAGATTTGTTGAACCAAACAAGCCCAGAATAAAACAACTCCTACTCAGCTGTACTCTTAAACTCCTGCTCTTCTTTTCTCCCTCTCTCTTTCTTTTCCTAGTCCATTGGATCCAACTGTTTATTATACTTTCCTCCCATGTCTTTCATGACTGTGACCCTTCTCGGTGTTTGCTACGCTGCATTTTTCTTTCTCCACACTCTCTCTAAACCGCTTTCTTCCTTCAAGGCCTTCGGAGAGGCCCACCCCCACACCCTCGCCAACGTTTACAAATGAAATGAATGAAACCCAGTGGTACGTGACTCCTCTACAGGGAGACGCTCCATTATACCTCAGTTTACTCAAACAGAAGCCTCCCTGTGATTGGCCATAAAGCGAGGATGCCAGAGTGAGAAGGGTTACACCAAGATAGCGGAGAAGGCAAGCAAGTGGAATAATGGCAGGCTTAGAGAGAGAGCCTTGCCCAATGTTTTTGAGCTGTTTGAAAATTGATTTATTCTTACCGATCCAACAAACCCCATGTATTCTCAAGCAATGGATGAAGGATGAAAGGTATCATTTGTCAGAAACCCACTGGTCCACTCATGAGAGCAGAAATTGTTTGTGAACACGGATAAAAATCCCGTATGTACACGCCGCGGTTATGTGTCATCCAAGTTGCCTTTTCACTACAAAAACTGCAGCCGCCACACTGAGAAATGGGGTAAACTTTAAGGGGCAAAGAACATGGTTTCGCTGTCTTGGCCCCCTTGATATTCTTTAAATTGGATTTTGGTCTTTCCTCACAAATAGAGTACTATATTAACCTGTAAAAAAGTTGTGACAGCAAAGCATATCAGTGCTCCTTTACAAAGGATGTGCTCAACCTTTTCAACACTGTGAAAAAGGGAAGAACATCTTTATTTTCTTTCATCCTGTATCCCAGAATGGCTGTTATGTTTCCCTCTCCCCCGAGGAGGAGTTAACAACCTTGAAGCTTTGTAAACATCAACGCAACGTGGAATAAAAAGCAGATTATCAAAGGGATATTTCATATGAAAGCAAACATCTGCTATGATAAGTTATCGTCATCTTTAATCTCTTGATCAATTCATACAGCAGTTTTCTTCCTCTGACTACACCCATTTTTCTCCACTTTATTATACTGTTATCTTGATAAACAATGATGTTTATCACACACCGGCAATTGTTTGGATGTTATTCATGATTTTCAGCTCCCTAAATGACATGACAAAAGGGAGGAGGCGTTAACAATCTTGTATTGTTAATATAAGTGGAGAGACCAGGGAAGCCAAATTAGTGGGAAATAGGAACAAGCTGCCTTTGTGGAAGAGAGAGGCCCAACAGATGCCAATCAAGCGATGTGAAAGACAGCTCCTGGGAGGGATGTAATGGAGTTCAATGTGAAGGCAAGGACGCTCTTCACAGTACATGACAAAACACTAACACACGGGGATGTGAGCTCAAATAAAACACAATCAATTCAAACACAAACTCCACTGTACTGGGACCCTTCAAGCCTTTAAGACTCCAGTACTGAAAGCTTGCCCCCCTCTCTCTCTCTCACTCCTTCTAGCTCTCTCCTTTCCTCCTTCACTTCCTCCCATCATAAATCTGGATAAATCCACAAACCTCTGTCTGGCATGCTCCATCTGTCTCTCTCACTCATGTGCTGCGAGAGCAAACCTCACTGCATCCCTGGCTGCCAGCAGGCTGTCCTCCAGACTTAAAAAAGAGGAAGACAAAAAAGTATCCACAGAGTACCTTTGGAGGAAGATTTGTGACCCTGCTCCACATTACATCATGAGTCTTCTCGGTAAGACTAACTTTCAAGAAGGATTATAGAAACTTACATTTATTCTTACTTTTTTATTTACTCGCCCATAATGGGATGTAATAGAGAGGGGGAGACATTCAGGCTGGATGAATTTCAAAACTGATGCATTTGGTGTGAAGATTTTATTACAAGACTTAATGTAGGGTTTAGGTGTTTAAGACCACTTTGTTTGTGCATGAAGATTCTACATTACAGAAAAGTAGTCCTGTAAAAGGATATCCAGGAAGGGAAAAGCACAATCTGGGAAAGGGCTGCAAGCAATTGTGGTTAAAATAAAATCCAATAACACTACTTAAATTTATATTTTACATCTGTATAGAGACATTCCAACACCTGCCTTGACCCTTTATACCCACTCTGAGGCAATGTCTACATGTAGGCAGGAATTTTTAAAAAAACAGGCCTTCTGTCCACACTTCAATAGAGTTATGCCCAGAGGTTCTGCAGGAAGGGATGCCAACCCCAACCCCTATCATCTGCGTTACCAACTGCTGTAATAAACTGATGTTTTGCTAGTTCATAGTAACTTTACAATACATATCACAGTGACTGCATGCTAATGTTACATAAATACACTTGAAATCAGCTCTTAATTAGGAGTAGGGTCCTATAAAATCTGCGATCAAGGAATCGCAGACAGAATCATGGAATTGGACTTTAAACACAGAATTCAACATAAATGCAGAATATCACAGAAATGGCCGACATTTTACGTAAAAGCTTATTCTTCTTGCTAAAAAGGAACGATTCTCTCAGGAAAATGCTCGGGGGGGGGACAAGAACGCTTCACTTCCTCTTCTCCCCTCATTAACAATGCAAACACATCAAAGCTGCCACCTAAGACACCGGCTAAGTTTGCAAAGAAGCTACGAAACACCTGGTTAACTCCAAAGAACAGGGCAGAGCAGTTTCCCAGCAATTTTACAATGTGTCAGGCGATCACATGCTCTGCAAATTTTGTCAAAATACTGTTGACTTTATACAGTGTCTCGGGGTTAAATTTGCGGAAAATACTAAAAATTGAATTTTCAAAAAATTAAAACTGAATATGAAATAACACTAAAATGGAAGTTTTTGGAATATTTTATAGGGCCCTATAGAAGATCAGTTTTACTTGATTGAAGGCCTTTGCACACCAGATGATTTTTTTTTTTTGCACAAACAATTCAAACATTATTATTAGTTTTTTGGACCTAAAGCCAGTCAATTTAAGCATTCTCTAGGGATGGAAGTATCAACATCAAGTATAGAAGTATTTGTACTTTCTTCGTATCGTTTACTCCATTGAAATATTGATACCAAACGTCATGTTACCGTGTAGACCAATCAGATGCATCAAACAGCACATAAATGGACCTGCAAGCTTACACATGGACAAATGACACCTTTTTAAGGCAAACTAATGTAGAGATGACAGAAATAAAACAATTTTATGCATTGCTACTCTCCAAAAAGCAGTGTAAGGTCACTTTTTAGATAATGTAGACTTGATTATGTTTAGTTTTAAAAGATTTATAAAAAAAACATATGTCACTTAAGTTTTTAATGGTAGAATATCTGTTGGCTTAAAACTGAACTCACTTTAAAATCTGATCGTCTAGAGTTGAGATTAAACATTTTCTTTATGTGCTTTTGGTAAACATTTTGTCTGTGTTGTAAGAGCTTGGTAATAGCATCAGGATTGAAAAAATACAGCAAAAAGTATCACTACCATATTGGTTTGAAAATAACTGGTATCACCCATCACTAGCGTACACACCTGCTCTGTGATTTAAGTAAAATTGCGGTTCCTCTATTTTTTAATTTGCTGTCCAGTGAGCCCACATTTGACCAATGAAAGCACTCGTTGACATATATGTCACAGTCAAAATATTCAACATGGCAGCCCACTTGATTGCGTGTTTGTTTCAGGGCACTGGATGTTTTTTGGTTTTTTTTTAACAAAAGTCAAAAACATAGCTAGGATGATGCATTTAAAAATAATACATGGAGGAAAAAGCTGTTTTGGAGATGCAGTCTGTCAATGGTGAGTGTCTACCTAAGATTCTACCGTGGTCTTGAGGTGGCTGTGGTAAAGTTTCAGCTCCAGAATTCAACACCAAAACTTACCAAGATCTCCTTTCCTTTACAGAATCAGGTGTACCCATTTGTGTTTGTCATAGGCACTTGAAATCAAGTTGGTTTTGTCTTTTACTGTGCATTTCTTTTTAAAAAATGTACACAAGACAAGCAAATATGCATCACTACAAATGTGAAGAGGAAGGCCTGTCAAAAATCGCTTTAGAAATAAGCACAATTTTGACGTTCATCAACATACCCTTGGCATGTAAAGGCCTTGAATCAAGCAGTATAGCTCCTATCACAGAAAGGGTTTTGGAGCAGGAGGAACACTCCGATGTTTAACAAATTTAAAAAAAAAACTAGCACAAAATTAATGGCATGATTCAGTCCTTCGTACTGTACCTGAGTCTTTCAATACAACCCATTATCTCTATTCTCAGGACAAATTTCAACTGTATTTATGTGGATGCAAAGATCACACTATATTTTTCCAAGACCAAAATCAACATCAAGAGCATACTTTAATATACTTAGTGCAAATATAAATATGCAAATTAAGAGACAAGTTGTGAAATTCATCTTCACTGTTTGCTCTGTATTCATCAGATGTGCCATTTTGTTAAATTACCAGAGTTTCATTTGTAGTCAGCTCTACATTTGTCACCCTCATTTATATTAAGGTTCACCAAACAGCAGACATTGTTCCAACTTTGCCTAACCGCTCAAATATTAGGAGGACTTCAGCAGAATGTAAAATTACATTGAGTAAAATACTGGCAATGTTCAATGAGTATGAGAACCCATCTTGGTATCAGCGAATCTCTTCTTATCAAGGGCAAAAAGGTCAAATTTTCCAGCTTTGAGATAAATGTTAGCTCTATTGTTTTAAAGTGAGACTGTAGCAGAGAAATCAAGCCCTCAGTTCAATGGACGGTGTCGGCGGTGAGCAGCAGGCGGCTGCAGACAGGTGGAGTCACACTACATCGGGCCTTTGATATCCACCAAGGGGAACACAGAAGGAGGGCACCCTGCATCCACAGCGGCATACTAAAACACACATACATGCATGCACCTTCCTGCTCACATAGCCTGCTCCAACAGACCACGACCCAGCGCTACAGACTGGGCTCATTACATCCCACCAGCCCCTTCCCAACCGCCAACATCGGGGTCCTGACCGCGCAGTGGGTCGACGCCCAGCCACGGGGGGCCCCCATGTGTTAGCATGCAGCAGAGTGAGAAACAACAACACCAGCGGGCTCATATCATCATCCACCTCACAGCTCCCTGGGCCTGACATCTCCTCGCGGTGCTATTGTTTCGCATCAGCGCTGCTCTCTTGCCCTTTTCTCTCCACTACAGCGCCCAGGAAAAGGCTACACGGTCGGGGGGGTCGGGGGGATTGTTTGGACAGCAGGGGACCCCCCCGCCCCACCTTCCCCCATTCGCACATGGGCACTCAGTGGCAAACTTCAAATATGATTGGTCAAGGGAGGCAAAGGGGGAGTTTGACAGGGAAATAATCGGAGCATAGCAGGTGTGAGGTGTATTTTATCATCTGTGAGAAGAAATAAAGATTGTGTTTACCTGTTGATGACAGCGGCAGCCCAGGAGGATCCGCACAGAGGGAAAGAAAAGAAGGAAAACATTAGTTTGTTTGCTGCAGCTTTGAAGAGGCAACATGCGCCATTCATGCATATGATTATACACAATGAAGGAGACACAAATTGAATACTTCCAAAGGGATTAAAAAAGGAACATTTTGACTCAAGAAGACCTATGAAAGCTTTGTTCTTTGAAGCACATCTTTTTGTTCCTGTTTTCTTTTTCAGGCTGCAAAAAGGAGACGAGTGAGAGTCCCAGTAAACAGTCTATTACAGCACGACACTTAAAGAAAAAAGGAAACAGATCCAAATTAGGCGAACAACAGGTTTCTGTGGAGGAGTGGGGATCTTGTTGCGTTTTCGAGATAAATCAACATAACTCTTAACATGATACTAGTAACATTATTTTGTTGTTGACTTGAGTTAAAAATTCAGATTGCAGGCCTGATGCTTGGTAAAAAGATTGAGGGAATATGCTTGTGTACTACATTTCTAATATTTTGTTTCATTGGGAAAATTATTGCATTCTTCGTTTAATTTTATCAAAAGAGGATTTACATCACATTTACTGTTTAAACGATAAAAGCACTGCAGGGTTGAATATCGAAACTGCCGAGCCATGTAGGCAGCTTCTGGAAAAGTGGGTGGGTGAAACACTTACTCCACCAAACTTTCCAAATATTGCTAACATATTTGTGCTATTAAGACAATGTTCTCCCTCTTTTGGTTACACATATAATTTAACTTCACTGAGTTTCCCTACTAATTGATATGACTGATCATTACAATGATGGACAGGAAATTCTGACATCTTGAGGTACAGGAATATTGCTAATGGTTTTGCAGAATTTAGACATTGTTTAGGAGTTTTTCAACAGTTTAGAAAATCCAGTATTTATGTCTAGGGCTTCTTATATAGTCTCTATTTAAATAAACAAGTATCTTTTCATTTAATTTATACTTTTCCATTCGAGAGGCATTTATGCGACAAATACATATAATGATAAGGATAGGTATTTGATACCATAGCAATGAAACTAAAAGTCCTTGGCAACCATAAATGGATGATTTTCTTATTTAATTGTCAACAATTTCAGACAAAATCCTGCAAAACCACCTACTAATGAGAGCCTTTACAAAAGTTGGAGGAACCAGCAAGAAGTACAGCTCTTACTCTCCCCATTTTTCCCCATTTTTTTCAATTAAATTGCTCAAATAGTTTGACAACTGTGTTAGCAAGTTCTCTTATTCATAAACAGATTGTGGTTTCTTTTTAAAGAGTCATGTCTTTACAATGGCTGTGGTGGTTTGCAGTTTTTTGGGCTTGTTCCCAAAGAGAAGTGGCTTACTCTGGCTTTCTCTGCTCCTTGTACGAACCTCTGCTCTCTTCAACAAATGATAGTTCATGATGGTACTGTTCAGAGAAATCATCCCCATGCCAGTTTCATTCACTTTTATCAAATGTTGCCAATAAATTTGTACAATTCAGACAGTGCTTTTCTTCTGCTTTAAAGCAAAACTGGAGAGAACTGGCTACATTTCATGAATATGTTTGCAACACTATGAAAAATTGGTGTGGCTGACAAAAGGCAAAGTCCTCTTTCCTCATCACTTCAACTTACACAACTTACTTTATTGTCGCAAATCTATTTGTGCATTTATTTATTTATTCATTTTACATTTTGGGCCCTCTTTTGGTAAAATATCTGACTCAGGATCATAGAGACTTTGTACACTTCCAACCAGTTATCAATAATAAAGGGGAATCTTCATTATCACATATGTGTTGTTTTTGAGTATTAGTTATGAAAACAAAATCAAACAACAAAGTTTCCAAAATGACAAACTCAAAAAACAGAAATGTTGTGAATATATTTGTGCAATTTTGTCAGTTTTCAGGAATTTGTCTGCATTTCTACATAAAAAATGGAACAAAATATGACTACATATGGCTGTTTAACACTTCTAGTTATGTTTCTGTGGTGTGATAAAGGTATCAATATATCTTCTGTAATCCTACCAGAGTTTATTGTTCTGGTACTGTGACAACTACTTGTTATTTCTTCACAGACAAACAAAAACAACACAAAAACCATGTATCATCTTTAGTTACCGACATATTGAAAAATGATTTCACCTGGCTTTACCTCTGAGCTTACTTTGAAGCTGTTATTGTTCATTTACTCATCAGAGGCCTTCATACTGTTTCAAAATACCTCTCAATAAAGTAACTCCCGCACAGACCTTGATTTTACCTGCTCAAGGACACTGTCAAATCCACACTGAAGCAGGCCGGATCAAGCCACCCAATTTACTGTATGAGCCCGCTGACACATATTGATATATGCATGCACTTCCCACGGCTACACTTAGTCACATACAGAGTATAAATCATAAGGGCAGCGCTGCAATTCTCAGGCATGGGAGTGAAAAATTACTTCAAAATCAAATTGAATTTCATGGTATAAAAATAACTTTGCACACTCCTAATACAGTAAACTTTCATTCACAGTATTGATGGGCTTTTTATGGGCATGTCTGCTGAATGCACAGCTATGATGCTTCACTGTCACACCGTAGGAAGACTTGTGACTGTGTTAATGTGGCTCATTCAGGTCTGGACTGATTATTGTAATCATGCAGGAGGCCACAGATGAGCTCGCCGTTCCAGATGACTTTCAAAGCAGGCTTGGAAAAAAATTGCTCTTATATCTAATGGCACCATCTCATTCATTTGAAATAGGGCTGGGTGGTATGTTATTTTCTTCAGCTATATCAGGACATTTCAAACAAAATATGAAGTCAGGCTGTGATGTTTGTATCAAGGTTTGTTTACAGCAAGAAGCTTTTTGACCACATAATGTTCTATTCAAAGTCCATCCATCCATTCATTATCTATGCCATTTTTTCTTTCAGGGTCGAGGGAGCTTGAGCCTCTGCCAGCTGACATTGGGCGAGAGGCAGGGCTGACAGGGAGAGACAGACAACCATTCACGCACAGTCTCACACCTAAAGACAATCTGAAACCATTAGATAACCTAAAAGGGATGTTTTTCCACACAGAAAGGCCCTGCCTAACCAGGGAGTCAAACCAGGATCCTTCTTATAATGAAGCAACAGCACTACCTGCTTCACCACCAAGCTCTTCAAAGTCTTCAGGCTGTATTTGAAATTATCATTGCTCATACTCTATTTGATTTGAGAATCACTGATATCATTAGTCTACCCCAAACACTAGGGATGTCCTTGGTTAGCCAGTGTAAAAGTCAAAATTGGATAATTAAATGGCCAAAATTCACAAGTTGTGAAAACTATTTCTCGTAAAGAAGAGATATAAAATGAACACTAAGGAATGGATGTAAAGTATTGGATAGGGTTTTGAAGGAAGTATTCAGAAGTTTGATCTAATAAATGGAGTTCAAGATGCGCATAGGCTGTGTCAGGTTATATTCATACATAAGCTTTCACTTGATGCAGGTAATCAGGAGTAACCACATTTAGCACAGAATGTTTAACTCAATGGAGAACTTTTGGCTAGCACTGCTAAAATTAGCATTAGGCACTCCACCCTGTAACCAACTAGGCATCATTTACCTACTGATGCTGGGACCAGCAAAGAGTGGTTAATTTTGAGTATTCAGTTGCCTTTGGACTAGTTGACAAATCATAATTACTAATAGCAAGGAGGTTGAATTTTTGTGGGCGTTTGTCTGTCAGCACAATAACTCGAAAAGTTCTCCACGGATTTTGAAGAACTCTTAAGTGAATATTGGTAATGGTACAAGATTTTGGTGGTGATCTGAATCTGAATGAATCTTTTATTTAAAGATTTGTCAATGATTGTGCTATAGGGCAGTTTTACATATTTGTGATAATAACTCCACTAAGAAAAAATCACAAGAGTGTAAATATTATAGCCTGAAACAGCCAGAGTTTTGACAAAATTCTAAAGTTTTGCGCCAGGTATGGCTGTGCCAACAAATACAAAAGCTTATTTCTTCAGATTTTCCCTCACTACAACCCTCTGATTTATTCATACCATAACCCCAGAGGTACACCTAATATCTTCACAGGATTTTTCCTATAGCAGCTTGTAATCTACCTCTACATCCACATGACAGCAGTCAAGGTTTTTGCATTCTGTGTGAAATGGGCCCACAACGCAGCACCACCTGTCATCAACACAAACAGCCGGCTATCAACAAAAACAAACTAAAAACTGTGTCACACCATTAATGTAGGCTACTGATGCAAAACCACTTTCCTGGCTGTGATCATGTTTGCGCTGCGCTGTAATATTGCTTTCTTTGGATCCTCCTTTCTCTTATTTGTATGAGATGGAAACAATTTACTTCTTCTTTACAAATAATACAAAGACTGATGATGAAACGAGCAAGGGCATTTGGTGCGCTGTCTCTGAGAAGACAGGAGAGCCATTGGCTTTCATGAATAAATGAATGAATTAAAAACCATCTAATCATACTTCAGGAATCCCCCCTCCTCCTTCTTTCTTCTCAAACTCACACACCCTCCTCTTCAAGGCTGCCAAGAAACCTACGTCAGTAGTTCCACTTGCAAACAAACACATATAATCTCAGAGTACACAAAGAAGGAGGGGTTCACTATGGCAACGGCACGTATCACCTTTAGCAATATGTCTTTTTGTGCATGCTTCTTCATTAGGATTCATGGATCATCAATGAAAACAATTCTTTGTCTCTCATTTGGCACCGAGTGAATGATTGTTTGCACACCAACACTAGGGAGATGATGATATAGACCCTCCATGTTTCGACTGAATGGATTTCTGTTTTGCTTCTTGTACCAGCGCTGTAATATATCTGACCGCTGAATGGATGCAAAGTGCAGTTCAAACGCAGTTTCATGTTTGCGGTTTCATAATGCTACATTAATATGCATTCCTTGGCATGGAGAATAAAGGACTTAAGTGTATCTTTAGCATATGAAACCATACATTAGAGCACATTAGCATACAGTTCATGGACACACACAAGCACAATAATTACATAAACTGCTCTCTAACAAGGATGTCTCAAATGCAATAAATAGTATGACTTTACAATGATCATTGATGATGTTTTACTTTAAAATATCTTCCCTTGGTATTCATACCATAATACATACAGCGTTGTGTTCTGTGTGGGGGGCTCGCAATCAAAGCAGTGACAGAATATAATCTCTAGGGTCGTAGGTTAACATGGGAATGATTCTTAGCAGGGCCAACTCTTTATCTTCAGCAGTAACACAGTCTGAATGGATCGTAGTCAAGACAAATGCAGTGCTTGGGTGCCAGAAAGCGCAGCAAATTGAAAAAGAAATCGTCACTCACAAGTTAGCTGCACAAAGCTTATTATAGATACAAAAAAGGACCTACAGATTCCAGTTATTGTATGTGATTGCATTTATTGCAGTCATTATGGACCATCATTTCCAGGCAATAACTTAGATGCCATGTCTATAGACAAGACATATATCTGAAATTTGACCATAGAGTCTCTTAAAAACATCTGAGGTAAAGCTGGCAAAAAAAATAAAATAAAATGTAGGATTTTTGTCATCACTTTAATCATTTGGAGTAGAAACGTTGCATCTTGTACATTTAAAAGTCACACATTTTACCAATTTTCAACAACTTTACTCTGATCCCATACGTGCCAGGGCATATTTTTAAAGTCAATAGCTCAAAAATCCACTCAGATATAGATTTTGGCATCCCCATAAACCCTCCGTTTCAGCCCTGCACAGAACAGGTTGTTTTAGTGTAAATCCGAATGAGCTAAGCCTGACAACTTCCCTCTCAAGAAGTGGATGCGTCTTTTGCTTTCAAGCGCTGTGCTCTAACATTTACTTTGGCTGAGCACACATGCCTGGAGATGTTCCTCCTACTAAAGCTTCATTTGGGCCAACCAACAGCTGGCTTAGGGAGTGTGGGAGGTAATATATCCATAATGGTATCATTACGGGAAAATATTCAAATGTACTTTTTGAGCATGCATTATCTGAAACGTGAACAAAGCAACTTAGGGTTTATGAGGGATTTTACTCATCTAAGGGGGTTAGTAGATAGGCCATGGGCACATAAAATAGATCCAGTAAAATAAAATATGAGTATGTCATTGACCTACTTCTCTGTAAAGTGTCTAGAGATAACATCTGCTATGGTTTGGCTGTACAAATAAAGACTGACTGATTAAATAAAAAATAAAAATTAAAAATTAAAAATTAAACGTGTGTATTGCACCATATGTGACATTTTAAGACTGTCCAGATTTTCATATCTAATGTACTTTGTCAATAGCAGAAGTTTTTTCTATTGCACAATGTAAGTGGCAAATAGTGCCAGTCAGTACCAAAGTAAAAAAAAAAAAAAAAACACATACATGTGTTTTAAATGAAAGATGTGTGGGAAAGGAGCAAAATTAACAAGAAGTGCCAAAAACTTGGACAAATTGCAAAAAAAACAAAAAAGGAAGGGAAAACCTTTACCCACATACCATGCAGGAAAACACTGTTTCGTGACATTTAGACATTATGCAAAATTTTTCTTGCATCTTTCCATAATTCAAACAATAAAACTAACACTAGATATTGGATACTTTCTGTCTGTATTTTTTGTCAAGAGGTATCAATATCACTTGATTTTTACTGGAACTGAAAATCAAACTCAAGCCATTGTGATAATTCTGCAGTTGGTACATTTTGAATAACAAATTGTCCATTACCACAAGGACCCAAAAATGGAGCAGTTTAATAAATTTTACTAATAAATTTTAACCTTGTCCTGCGGTCATTATGACCAAATGTTTTATTAAAATATGTGTTACACTTAATTATGTGATAAATCCACAACTAATTAACAATCAAACCAGAGCAGGACCTTTTAGACCCACAAGGACAAATGTCATTATGTCTTGCCATTAAAAAATATATCTTACTAGTTTTAAACTGTACCATTTCTGAGAGAATTAGGTATACAGACTTCAAATATAAAAGCAATATAAAATTTGTCTAAAATGACTTGGAATAAAGTTGGTAAAAATCGTTTAATACAGAGCACAGTGATACTACTTTATATATAAAGCTATTCTGGGAAAGCTTCTGGACTGCCTTTCCTCTCTTTTAATCTTTAAGGATAAAATGCACTACCTTAGTTCATCAGACTTTATTCACTTTGTTGTTCCCCAAGTCCAAACTAAGTTGGGAAATAAAGTATCTTGATTCTAAGCTCCCTTTGCTTGGAATAATATTCAGACTGATGTTAAACTGCAAAGTTTAGTTTCCCGAAATGTCTTTAAAGCCTTGGTGAAAAATCTTGAATCCAGGCTTTCAGTTTGAAACTGTTCTAAATGATGACATGCTACCGATCTTAATGTCTACTGTGTGTTGTATGAGTTTGTGTTTGTCGTTAAAACCGTGTGTTGCTGCCATTCTTGGTCAGGTCTCCTTTGAAAAAGAGATCTCTGATCTCAGTGGGACTAACCTGGCAAAATGGAGGTTAAATATATGAATACTTTTTATCTTTACTTTCAGACAAATATATAAATACTTGAGAAAAAATCCTTGATAAAACTTTAACAAATACCAGTCCATGGTGATTAATAATCATACCCTCCTTGATATAAATATAGTCAAAGTAAACTGTACATTTCTAAATCAAAAACAAAGAAAAATCTTTCTACATTGAACTTTCTGATCTATCTTGCTCACAAACTGACAAACGGTATCAAAAAATAACCACTTTGGCAGAGGTAATAAGGCATATTGAGATTGAAAAGAACGCCAGTTCATATTAAACTGCTTTACAGACAGTCAAACTGGATTGGGTCAAATTTGACCAGCAAGGACAACAAAATGGTAGTCAAAATGAGGAAAACACAGACATTCAAATTAATCTACAAAAATCACATTCAGGCGAGGATGTCCCGGCTGTGCACTGATATACTTTTTCCTTCTTGACAGTGCAATAGGAGCAAGCTGTTTCAAAACGAGTCTGGAGACCACAACATGCTCTAATTGATATGACCTTTAATTGCTCATTCAGTGCAGAGGAAAGAGAAGGAAGACATCAAGCCGGTCCACGGTGGCTTAGGCTAAAGAGGCACCGTGTAGATTGGCCTACACTCCCAGGCCCCATGGACATAATTAAACCTGAATAACAAACACTTACATGAGTGCTCCTCTCTCCTGAACAGGATTCTGAAAACATCCAGGACACCAGCTCAACGCTCTTTAGTCGGTCCCTCAATCAGAGTGGATTTGTTTCTGTGGTGAGTTTATAATTGGAGCCAGGACAATTATGGACAACACCAATGAGGTCCTGTTACCCAGGGGTGAAATTAAGTAGGATGCGAGTAAGCTCTGAATCAGCAGATCATGTCAGATATCTCAAATTTCTCATCTTTAACAAACTCTTGTCAATTCACACAAATAAATGAAAAACTAAGGGTATAAAAAATTACATATTTACTTAAATTTTTCATGACTGGTTCTCTGTTGACAACAATACTCAAATCTGTGGTAGATAACCATAATTAGTTTCTTACAACTTTAATCTAATTTCTTAGTATGAATACGACATAGCATTGCTTTGTCCTAACTGAATAAATCCTCGCATAGAACCCAGAAACAAGCCTGGCTAATGTTAGCATTAGCTTAGCTTGAAATCCCTTGCGGCCTCTAATGTTGGCAGGGTGGTGGCCACGAGCACTGTTTTTTGCCGCTAGCTAAAATCAACTTTCAGCAGTTTTCAATTCTTGCTATTTCTAAAAATAAGCTAATTTGACTTGGATATGTTTTGCACTTTTGCAATATGTACAAGCCTCTAATCCAAAAGAGTTGGAACACTGCGCAGATTGGGGAAAATTTACAGAGATTGGCAAATACTTTTGGTCTTGTAACAAAAGACATGTAACATTGTGTTGCTCTTTACTGGTATCTGTACAAAGGGTGCGTATATAATTTTTAAAGTTAAACTAATCATTTTTAGACCATTTCAAGGCCTTATTTACCCATTATAAGACCCCATCGAAATAATTTATTTCAAACAGGTATATTAGCGACAATTATATATTTGTAACTGATTGCAAGCTTGCAAGACTCAACAGCCTTAAGTTTGTGTTGACTCCACATCACAGCAGCAAAATCAGATGTTTGGGAGGGGGAAAGAAGAGAAAACAATGGCATAATCTTTACAAGGGCTGCCAAGCCCTTTTGATGAATATAAAAACTGAACTATAAAATTTAAATGCCCTATAATTTTGCTTTAACCCTTTAATGTTCTTCTCAACCAATTGGTCAAGCATATTTTAAGTCACTATTTATTTTATGCACTTTTGCCATAAAGTGACATCTCTACCATTTGGTAAAGGATTAAATTTCCAAAACTGGTGGGTTTGTTCTAAAAAAAACAATTGATTATTGTTATTGTTGCCTAAAGTAAATAAAAAATGCAAAGAAATAATTTTTTGAATGCATTTTTCTTGGTGGGAACCTTAAAGGGTTAAGGAGAGCTCATACTTTTAAAAGGCCTTAAATTTGCTGACTTACGTAATAAACTTTAAATACTTTTTAAGACCATGTACACCCTGGCATATTTCAAAAATCAATAGGCCTGATTGGTTTAAACATTCGATGTCTTATTTTGGTGCCATAGTCAATTGAATTTAGATCAAGGAGGATTTAAAATCTTAGAATTCTATAGCTACCTACATTTTACACAATGTACCAACTCCTCTGGAATGAGGGTTTCTATCATTTTCTGTGTTGGTTATATTTTGCAAAAGAAGAAGAAGTGACATCTGATTGGTGCATAAAATTTCAGACTTTAAAGCTTGCATTTCGTGCATTATTTTTACATAAAAGTAACAAATAAAAGGTGTTTCTCAAGTGAATGCATTTTTAGAAGTACTATAAAAATAATAAAAACTCACTTTCTTAATAATCTTGTTTCAAGATGGAATACAGAAAAATTAAAGGGCATCAGCTGAATCCACCTTCAGGCTGCACAAACCACACGAGTATAATTTCTAATAAAACACCTGCATGGTGTTATTTCACGTTTTCAGATTGGCTGTTTAAATTATGCACAGCAGAAGTCCACATGGAGCGTGAAGCTGTCCACATGCTCTTTGTATAAAGCGAGTAAGCTGAACAACTGGACCTTTGCATGGAATTAGACCTCATTAATAAATTTACACTGAAGTGCACCGGCCTCTCCTCAGAGTGGGCGCTCGGCTTCAGGTTAGCCTGGGGTTCAAGTCGTCCGCCGGGGCCGCGGCAGCGCTGTGTTTGACTACTATGTATTCAGAGCAGCAAACTGCTGGTCACCACATGATCCCCCTTGTGGGGCTCAATGCTGGCCTTTTGCAGACCTCCATCATCTCCACCTGCAGTCTGCCCGCACCCCAGAGAGCCCCGTTAGAGCGGCTCTGAATGCAGGTGCTGGACGTCTAGACGAGGGGCTCATTAGCTTTCCTGCGGCTCACCAGCTAGTGATTGCTGGAGTCTAAGCCGCCTTGCCTGAAGGGAGGGGACGGGTCCTCATTGAGAGCGTGCTTTATTACAGGAGCTTAGGTGGGGGCTCCAGGATTAACACATAAGTCTTCCACCTTCATGGGTGCAAAGAGGACTTGTAGTGCTCCGTGCAGCTGGAGGCAGAGTGCAGCCCGGGGAGGGAAACAGCTTTTCTCACTTTGCATTGATAGACTGACCAGAGGCTTAACACACACCTCCTGGAGGTCTGCACGGATTTGTGTTACTTACAGCAGTCAACCTAAATCTCCAAAGGGCAGGCAGAACTTTTTTAAATGTTAATTCAAGTTAATTAGTTTTAATAACTTTGGCTTCCCTGTGTGAGCCTGTGTGTTTATGTGTGTATAACATTTTCCAGACATCGCTATGTGAGAGACCTCACAGCGGACTGTAATTGTTCAGCTCAATTTTTCACCACAGGGGGAGAGCCGGTCAGGAGAGTGGCAGCCATGTGCCCTTTCCTCTCACGGGTCTCTTTCAAGTGGGCTGACTTAAAGCTGAGCTGCCCTTCAAACCCATGCTTGAGCGAGAGCTACAGGTGAACGACATTACAACAGCTGTGCATGAGGGCTGGGCAACAGATTAGCGTTTTTAATGTCAGTCTGTAAATTTTAAAATAAAAAATTATAGATGCCAAAAATGTTCATTCGATAGATCATGGATCATATTCAAGATGCCCAAATGTGTCTTGACAGATGCTGTGGGGCAGCACTAAATAAAAATACAATAATAAAAATGTTACGTCAACTTAGCATGTCATTATTTTAACATTTCTGTAATCTTGCAAAATGTATGAGCTCAGTCCCTATCACCTGCTAAAAGTAACAAGAGCACAACTGAGATTTTTTGGCTGTTCAGTCACTTATCACTGGGTTTGACACAAATGTACTGGTATATTATGATTCTTAAGCATTTGCTAATAATAGTTGACAGGTAGATTTCTATCAAACTGATCAAACGTAGTTATTCCAGACATTAATGTTTTAGGTATTGTTTTGAAAGAATTAACAAATATAGACACCCTAAATCATAACGTTTATTTTCTCATCAAAATTAGGAAATGTGATAATATTCTGGGGGCCAGTTGGAAGGCTGTAAGGGGCCTGATGTGGCCCTGCGACCTCCACTTGTGGATCAGTGCTATAGATGATTTTGTGTTAAAATACTGTTTTACTTTATGCAAATATATTAATAGAATAGTATGGCTTCAGTCTGCTCTGTTGTAGAGTGTCTTGAGATAACATTTGTTTTGATTTGACACTATTCAAATAAAGATTGATTAAATGATTGATTGATTAATACTGAGTCAGCTATTGCAGAGTGGATCCCTATCACCACCTTATTTGAAGTTTGCAGCTATTAAAGCGTCTATCTTTGCCAAATGTCTTCCTAACTCTCTCACTCCTTTCTTACTCTATGCACTATTCTCTGTTATTTCTTATTTTCAAACAATTGGTTAATGCAATGTTGAATGAACTACTCAAAGACAGTCGGACCATTAACACTAATTTGTTAACAGAAAACCAAATAAACAGTCTGGCATTTCCATATACAAAAAAGTTGCTGACATCGTTGTATTATCACAGAGTTTAGGAGTTTGTCTGTAGCTATTGATGATTAAAAACATATGCAACTTTACAACCTCTCTATACAAAAAACAAGATCAGCTCTCCTCCTCAGTAAATGTGTCCCACAAGCCAAATTCAGTTATCATGAAATTCTAAAACTGATGAAAACATGACATATTTGTCAATGATTTACGGATAATATAAAACCTAAGAGTCTCTGATTATTGATACATACTAATTATTTGCAGGAAATTTGGCTTTTTTTTTTTTAAACTTTATCTACACAAGGTGATAAAATTATTATTTAAAAGGTATGAAAACGTGAGTTTAATAAATGAAAATAAACAGTAAATATTTATTGCACAGAAATAAGTGGTTTCTTCTGGGTGGAACTCTATGTAAAGCTCATCAAATTTAGCTTTGCAGTTGAATTTGAGTTTAAATGAATTATTATTTGTACAAGAAATTCTCATAAAAGCTTTTTTTTTTTAATCTATTAACCTTGAATTTAAAAATTAACATTTCCCATAATTTTGCAGTTTGTCCCTCTGGCAGTGAGCAAAACATTAATGTGGCCTTCCCTTTGTCCATCCCTGATAAACAGAAGTGTTGCCAGTGGATTTGTGTGATTGAGAAGGTGAAAGGGAAATTGTCTGTTCTTTTATATAACCAAAACAGTGGTGCTGTGGAATAAAACTTAATAATTTGGGTTTTGTAACAACCATGAATTGTTTCCTCTACAGTAATATATAATTAACATATATTTACTAATCTCTCCAACACTATATTTGTTTAACCTTATTACACAACATTTAAATCTGTCTGATGTAAAATTCAGAAATTTGTCCTTATCCTAAACATTAATGACAAATTCCTTAAAACAACAGCAGTCAATTCAAGGTTCAAAAAGAGGCTTCATTCATCAAAAAATGATTTAAATTGCAAAATCTGAGTCATTTGCATGTCTCAAAATTCAGCACAAATATATGTATCTCTAATCTGACTTTTAAATTGCTTTCAAGCCTAATGTTTATAGTCAACAGACGCTCTCACCTCTCAATATATTACAACAACCACTTCTCTCTGATGATTAAGTGATAAGACAGAAAGTCAAAACAATAGTGGAACAAACAACTTTTCTCTGCTGAGCCTTTTGCATAATTATGATGCCCGAGGGCCAACTGATTCACTGAAATCTGTTCTCAGTCAGGGGAGGGAAAACCTAAAATAGCAGCAGCCTCTGATTGTCGCACAATTGGCTTAGACTGCGCCGTGCAGCTGTGCTCCGAGCCTGTCTGTCCGTCATTTAACTGATTGCTGCGCGGCTGCCAACAGATCAGGTGCATCATCACTGGGACGTACGCACCACAAAATGTATCCCTAAACTCCTTCCAGCAACAGCAGGTCAAAAAATTGAGCTCTACGGAGCACAATGTGAATCTGAATGAGACGGTTGTTCAAAATTGTGTTGTGGTTTTGATTACCAAAAAGCTACGGTGGCATGAGATCAAAATTCACATTGTACAGCTGTGGATAGGAACAAAGACGACTCCTAACAAACCTATTTTATAATGGCAAAGAGGGATAAAAGAAGAAAAGGAGACAAGGAAAGGAAAAGTGAATTCCAGGACATACTCCGGTTAATTATGTGATCAAACACCCCACCACCTCTGAGGGCTTTTACTCCCCGCCAACACCTTAATCATTGTTTTCAGAGCTCTTAGGAGAGAATATGCAGAAACATATCCCCTCTTAGATGTAACAACCCAATATAAAGTTAAACCGGGGGTAGTTGAAGGGTACAGCACAGTATGGTTCCAGATAGGTGCTATAAAGTAAGTTAAAGTCACCGTGCTTTGTCATCAGTATGAAAATTTTAGCTGCATAATGAATGGAACTAAATGAATCAGCATTTTTTTTTATTTTGCCATAATTTTCACCATCTTATTAATCGTGGCAAATTTTCAAAAGAAAAATATGAACACTGAAAACGGCAAGTCTCAGTTACTTTAAATTCTCTGTCAGTTTAACTAGTTGAGTTGGGAGTAATTGTGAAAACCCAATATTGCATTAATGACATCTTAATTAACAAAAACTGATCCACTTAGCATGGGGAGTGAGTCCAAACAATCTTAAAATTTAACCCAAAGGTCAGCAGGTGATAGTATATGAAAGATTATGTACATTAGGCATTAGAGAGCAGTAAATACTACTGTTGCCCTACAAACAGAAGGTCCATAGTGTGCATTTTGATTCTGCCATAAACATAAAATAAATTCAAGATACCTTAAAAGATACAGGTGAATTGATGGAGTCCATTTCTAAATTCACACAAACGATCTTAACTTGAAAACTACATCCATCCATCCATTATTTATACCACTTATCCCTTTCGGGGTCGTTGGGGTCTGGAGCCTATAGCAGATGACACTGGGCGAAAGGCGGGGTCCACCCTGAACTGGTCGCCAGCCAATTGCAGGGCCACATAGAGAAACAGAAAACCATTCACGCTCACACTTGGAGTCACCAATCAACCCAATAAGCATATTTTTTGGTCTGTGGGAGGAAGTCTGAGTGCCAAAGAGAAGCCATGCAAGCACAGGGAGAACAAGCAACCTCCACATATAAGGCCCTGACCGACAACTGGCAACCTACTTGCTGTGAGGCACGTGCACGACCTGCTGTGCCCCTAAACTACATTTAGACAACTTTAAATTTCAAGGCAGAATGAATGCTAACTTTTCAATAATAAACTTTAATGTATGCACCTCTGCAAACTATTCTTTCAAAGTGTAATAATTATTGCTTTGGAAATATTTTACCAAACACAATTTTCGAAATATCTTGTTAAATTTGCATTCAAACCAGGCAGTGGTGAGACAAGTCACTGTATGAGCAACACATGATCCACTGATCAACCCACGATTCGTACTCAACTTTTAAAATGAAGATTTATGCAGGTCTCACAGATTCCAGATTCCGTTAAAAAAAAAGCAACAGCAAAATCAGACAAATAACAGCATAAACCACAAAATTCAAAAACAAAATGACACATCACTGGATACACAGTACCCATGATGCTACTGATTGTCCGTTTATTTTTCCATTCTGTATCTGTTTAATATTTCTGCATTATATGTTAATATTTTAATATTGTGCTGTAAAGTGTTGATATCACACTATGTATGGTGACCCTCCGACAAACACTGCCTCAGCTTTGGTGTCAACTGGGAATAAGCAGGGTGATTTTAGGAGGAAATATTGAGAGGTACTTGGGTTGTCCGCCATCAGAGGGAGGTGGCACATCCCCTTATGACTCCATTAACGGAATATTTCAAAAGGCCCGTTTGAGCACACATTTTCTGGAAGGTGCAGCAAGCAGCAGATGGGAATGAGGGATTTTATTGTCTTGGAGGGTAAATGAAGAAATCCCAGAAACACATTTTTAGATAAGAAAAAGGGATGCACAATGTTGGATTTATGACGATATCAAACATGCTGCTGATTCTAAAGTCTTTACGGTCGATACAGATATCGATACCAATGCTAATATTTTGTATGAGGAGTAAAAAAACTTAACCTTATCTAACTTTGACCTGTGGCTTTCATGGTTACAGTCCTTCTGTGTCAGAAAAAAAAGACATTTTATTCTTTAAAATATGACACTTCTGGTTCATAAAATTGGACACTGTCTGATGCTGAGGTAAACCATCATGATACATTGTATATTTTGCCAATACTACAGCCACTGTATGGGATATTCATAGGCAATTTCTATGGTCAAAATTTTAGCTTTAAATATGGAAAAAAATAATGTCTGTTAATACCAGTAATCACCTTTTTAGGCAAATATCTGCCAACATTGATATTGTTCCTGTAATATTGTGCATTCCTAATAAAAAAAAGTGTATTTTGCATTGAACAGGACCCTTGCTTATAATTGATTTATCCATCTCTGACTCTTAATAAGGTAAAAAATAAAGTAACATTAAATTGTACTGTAAAGTAAAAGCCTTATGTCTATCTTTACATCAGTTCTTCATATATTATTGATATGTACAATTAAATAAGATTACTAACTGCTTAATCCATAAATTGGCTCCATTATCCTATTCCTCTTGAACACTAGTTGATAATATTACAAATGTGAATGTAAAAACCTATGTAAAACCTCATTAAGTTTCTTAGAGATGCATTTTGACTTCTAGTGCTTCTAAAAAGAACAGTTTGTATCATAGCCAGCTGAGGAGTTAAGAAGTTTAATTATGTTTTTTTATCTTTTTGTAATTTCTTGCTGATCTGAAAAAAAAAAAGGATCTGATCCATGACAAAAATGTGGGATCCCATCTGTGAGTTTTGTGATCCGTAGCAACACTAACAAAAGCCACTGTAAAAAAATAAATCACAAATTATCTCCAGCGAGGTCTAAAGGTTGTGCACTTTGTGTCAGCCTTGTCATTTTTTAAGAGCTCCTCTCTGCTCCTGTGTGGCAGTATCTACAAATATTAATAATTAGCCCTGTCTGCGTATCTGATTACTGACATGCCTGAAGTGAGCATGATAAAAAAAAATGTCATGTGCTTTATCTGCTCCCTTCTCCATTGAAAAAAAAAAAGGAGGCACAGATAAAACTGGTATCATGAGGTTTATGCATGGTGAATCATGTCCACGGTATTTTCTCTCTCTTCCGAAGTCAATAGGCCTGTAACGTGAGCACAGCACCGGGCTGTCCCTGGGCGGGCTGACTGAGCCTGTTAATGAAAACAGAGGAAGAGCGCGGAGGAGAGGAAGAAACCCAGAGTGCTGTGTGTCTGAACAAACACAGGAGGGATACCTTCAAGGTCACAACCAGGGGAAAAAGACAGCGATTAAGAGAGAGAAAGGCCGGAAAGACAGGTAAAGTGATGACAACACTCCTCTGTGCACTTTGTTTCAGGCTAGTGCTACACAATGCTAACACACTGTGGCCAGAGATATGGAATTACAATAAAACAGTCCCTAAATAATTCTTCATTTTCACAGCTCACTTATCTTTTTTAAGTGCAGAGGATTACAAGAGCTTTACAACAATAAAACAATGCAGCAAAGAGAGTGGGGGGAAAAAAGCCAGGCGGTGTATCCTACTGGGCAAACACGCAAATGGGCTTTGTTTCATTTTTATGACCGTTTTAACATTACTTTATCAATAACAAATCAGACATTTTGTGATAGCTCAGCACTCAAAGTAATAGGCAACAAAGCAAATCCGTGGAGCATGCTAAAAGTGGGGAAGTAAAAGCGGCCGTGGCTGCACAGCCGTGTAAAGAAAATGGGAAGAGGCCTGTCATAAGGACGTCAGGAGCTGGACGGTTCCAGAAATGCCCAAGTGTGGACATACACTCAGGCGTGACGTTACAGCAAACCTATTATCTACCATTCTGTCACTTTGGCTTTTCCACTACAAACTTGGGACCAGATTCAATTTCAGCACCAGAGATGTCTGCTTCTCTGACCATCACACGCACCCCTCTCTCTCTTTCCCTTTCTATCTCTCGCTCTCTCGCCCTCGCTGAGTGGGTGTGTCCCCTCGGGGAGAAGATGCTGCTTTTTACAGCACTTCTCCCAACCTTAAAAAAACACTTAGCACCAGATCCGGAGTTGATGTTTTTCTTCGCACTATTAAAGGCGTCAGTGCTCCCACTAATCAAAAACTGGCCCGCAAAACAGAAATACAATATTTGCAAAGTCTGCAGCTGTCAAAAAGGATTGCTGTCCAAATGGAAACAGGGAAAAAGACAGTCATTTATCTTTAAAGGATACACAGCGAGGGGTGTGTGATAAAATAATAACCTTTATTTATAGAGCACTTTGAGAAGCTGAGCCATAAAAGCAGGAATCTAAAAAGGAAGAGGTCATCAAATCATCAGATTTATAAAGAAAACAGATACTAATGCAGATGTTAGGATGCATTTTTGATAACTTTGTGGGCTTATCATTAAAATTCAGACAGAGATATGGCACCAAGCGTGAGGCAGAAATACCCAAGATCTAAGGATATAAGGCCTTACAACACAGAGGGTGTTATGCTAGCTAAGGTCCCTACTTTTGATCTCTTCGTTTACCTGCATGAGAAAAAAACATCTAAAAACAGTGACAGGCAGAAACTTTAATGTGACGGCTTCTTGAATGTCCATCCAGGTTCTTGTATCCCCAAACCATCTCTTATGTTAGTTAGAGAATCAAAGACGGGCTGAATGCCAAGAATATTGAAGAAATGAAAGATCTCTGCTCAGAGAAACAGCAGGGTGTCAGAGAGAATTAGCATCCCACATCAGGGCTAGAAGTTAGCGATATCAACTACCAAATTCTGTTTTTTGTTCAGTGTCAGGTGAGCTTGCTTTACCTGCCAGCCACAATCATGACTAATGATTAAAGTAACATTATCGCTTGCTTAATGACCATCAGTGTTCTCCTCTTTTTGTCAGAACAGGTGTCAGTGTTTACAAGACAGGCTATGTGCCAAAGAGGCTTGACTTAGTGTCAATTAAGTATGACGCAGCAAGCAAGTTTGTCTCCATTCTAACATCATATCTTACATCTTACTAAAGTGTTTAGAAGAAATGCTGGTATCGCCCTTAGTTTAATATGGGTAAAATAAGTGGGCTGGGGCTGTGACTCATGTTCATAGGAGAGCGTGTAAACACTGTTTTCCTCTACAGCATTATCACATATCACAGCTAATTGCTGCTCTGCCAAATAGTGAGATTTCTCTCAGCAAGGTGATTAGGGTTTTTATTCCTAAGTGTGTTGTGCAAGACAGTGGGAAATTTACTAAAAACAATGTGATAAATAACATATTATTCAATCAAAGTATTTATATTACTTTACTTATTCATTTGTATCGAATGTAACTCATTATTTAAGTTTTCAGTTACTTATTTTTCCTCTTCAAAAGATCTAAAGCAGGTTTAAAATGATGTTTACAACGAAAAGAATAATTTGATTTGCTAAAAGTACGCTCTTTCCCTCTCATCCTCCATAAGTTAAACTGTGAAGCAAGTCACTCTCATTTCATTTATTTTTACTTTTAATATGCAGTGCCTGACAAGTTTACTAGACCATCACTCAATGTAAGGTTTATGCCACAGTTGCCCTAAATTAACAACATAGGTAATTATCAAATCATTTTTTTAATTTTTCTGTTATGCTAAATACACCAGTATGTCAAAGCACTTAAACTAATATTAAATTTTTAATGTTAAAATATAATTATTACTGTTACCCATGAATTTTCAAATGTATTGTCTTACAAAAAAAAAAGAAAAAATAGTAAGGCACATTATTATTTCTTGATTAAGATGTCAAATTATAGTTATTTACTTTCATTCCTAAAGAGAAAATTAGTTTTAGTGGTTGAAGGTTATGCTTGATTAATTTCTGACTTCTCAGAGAAGCCCAGTGAGCGACTCAGATTTGGGTATAAAAGGTTAATTCAGTTCTGTTCAAAATGTATGTCCAATAACAAACACAGTTTTTGAAGGATTGCTAAAATGTCTATGTTTTCTTGTTATTTCATGACAGGTGGTCTAATAAATTTGTAAGAACTGTATATGTAATTATGATGATAGTTTATCTAGGAAAAAAAAGTCACTTGGTAACTAGCACAATTAATTATTTGTCCAACACTGTGTGAAGGTATATAAATGTGATTAGTGGACACTAATTTACAATTTACGTGGCATGCCATCAGATTTTACATGTGATGTAGATTGCTTTGAATGAATTAGTGTGAGGTGAAAAGTGTTAAACGAATATTGGGCAGATAAAGGAAAAGAAAAACACTACACATACTAAATTTCATATACTAGATTGCTTTTGACTAGGTGTTTCTTGGAGGCGGAGGTGGCAGGGGAGCACTATCTCCTTTCGGTATTATCAATATTACCTTTATGTTAATGATTCCCTCCATTCTTGCATCTACGGGCGCAAGGACAAAACACACACCTCTGTACTCTGTGCTCCCACTGTTTTGATATCATTCAACTGCAGAGTCATTTATGGGACGCTTATACTTCGTCGTATTGTAGCACGTCTCACTTGATATTTCATTACCATATCAGAAGATATGCATGTTTGGAGGGTTTTGTTAATGACATTGTGTTACGCAAGGATCATCCTTAATGATCAATTAAATAGCACCGGAGCCCTAAGTTCACACTTCAGATGTTACCACAATAGGAACATTTATAGAGAGAATATGTAAGCAGACTTCCTTCTCTTGTCTGTTTTTAAAGGTGCTATGGAGTTTTCAGGCCCCTTACTTAAGGTTTGTTGATAATCAAATTAGAACTTGAGGACAAGACTTTTCTGAAGACTCTAACCAGCCTTAAAATAATAAACTCTACTTCAACAGGTGAAACATTTACCCAAATAAAACAGCCTATTACTTAAATATCTTAAGAAATTATTATTAAATTATGAGTTAGTAAACACTACAGCAGCCTGAAATAAAGTGAAGGGTAAAATAAAGATTTTCCGGGAGATTACTGAATTTCTGCCACAGTAGAAAGAAGGTGAAAAAGTTCATCTCCAACCCCGTTACACCTTGTGACATGTACCACGTCATTTGATGTGAGGGTCGGTCTGACTAGGGACAATCATCTCCACCTGAGACACCAAAGACACCAGCCTCCACATCTCTGATTCAGCGGTGCTTTGTTTTCAGGTGTTGTTGTTCCTCACCCTCTTCTTGTTTCGATGAATCAACATCTCACTCGATCAGGGCCTTTTTGTCGAGAGGGACCTGCGTGTTCAGTATTAAACTCGCAGAAGAGAATTAAGGGAAGGATGTTACACAGATCAAACCAGAGGACTCCTGGGCCTCTTACTCTCCCCAATCGATACCCAGAATAACACCAGGCGGTACCGAGAGGCAAATGAGGACGTAGAAATAAACAGAGATGTTACGACTGAGGCAGAACCTGCACTCTACATTTATACTGCTGATAAGATGGTATACCTGGTATGCTGGTAGAACAGCACATCACTATGCCAAGCTATGTACAAGGTCAGGGCAACATGTAGAGTTTTTAAGATACATCAATACATTTTGGGCTGAGATAGGGCAGACTAATAATACGTATTGATAGTTTATTTGGCTTGATAAATCTTATATTGTGCGTTTTATTTTACTCATCACTTGGTGAATGCAATGATGAACAAACTAATAAAAGAGAGTAAGAACCACGAACATTCATCTGTTTACTGACCACAAGATAATCTATTTGGAATTAGGGATGGGAATCGAAAACCAAGTCCAACTGGAAATTGTTAACAACTCCCTCAAGCAATCAATATCACCAGTCTATTTGCTTATAAATTCTCTTATCAATTCTTTTCACTTTGTTCAGCATGCCTAGCAAATCAAAGACATCATGCTCTCATCAGAGGCAGTCGACAGAAATGATAAAGAAGTAAAGCTGAAAGAATTAGTCAAAACTGTGGCTTAAGTTTCATCAAAAAGACTCTTACTGCACAACTTTCAGTACGTGGAAACACCAGCAACTCCATAAGCAGATATCTCTACAGCAGATAATTAAATATCAGGATGGCCATGGGTCTGACACTGATGCCACTAAAAAAACCCAGACCAGCTATTGCCCACACAGACAATGAAAAGGAATCATTCAAGAAGAAGAAGAATTGTTAATGACATTGGTCTCAATAAAATCTTATCAATTTCCATCCCTATTTGAAATACCATCAATTAAAAATGTTGCTACAATTGTTTATATTATTTCCACTGTGAATTTCTGGATTCTTTGATAAATGAAATAAAAAAGATCAGTTATTGAGAGACAAAGACTTCCATTTTGGTTGTTGTTGTTTCAAAAAAGTATCGATGTTGTAAGAAGTTTCATCATAACCACAGCTATGATTATAGCTCTGGTGAGGGGACATAGTGCTAGATGGCTACCTGGTTTTTGCACTATCACTGGTATCCTACTGCCATGAAATGGACTTTTGTGACATTGTTACCACTGGTTTAAACATCGACTGAGTTTTGGGGCACACGCAAAGCTGAAATGATGCGACACTCACAGCTCAAAGCCTCTACATACAAGCTGTCCTTATTGGTAGTAGAAGTAGCACAGCAGAGTCATTTCTGACAGACAGCTCAGTTTGAGCCCCACCTTTAACATGTTTCTCTCCGATCCTTCTTAGAGAAGAGCTAGGCGGACCCACACACCCATTCAACCATGAACAGCACCACCTAAATAGCATGTTGTTTGCAAGGAGCAAACAACATGCTATCTTAGCAGAGGAGAGTTTGGGAAGTCATACAGCATCCTGGAGCTGACAGCTGTTTCATTTCCAAATAAATAATCTCAACATCTGGCAATGCGCAATCAGAGTCAGTAATGCCTCCACATCACCTTAAGTCTTGGCTCAGCTGGCTTTGAACCCCACTGGGGGTGATACAAAAACTGTGCCAGGTACTAGGTACAATTCCTAATGGAAAACAGAAAGCAAGACACCACATAGTGGAAAAGCCTCCAAACACCTAGCTTAGGGAGTTTATCCAATCTTGGAGAGATGGAAAATCCCCTATCACATTATTTAGGGGGCATTTTTCAAACAAACTGTTCAAACACACATTTCTTTGATACACAGAGCAAGCAAAAAAGGGAGAATGTGTATTTTTCTTGTGGAAGGGGGTGTTTGTAGACATTAGATTGACATATATTTTAATTTAAAAACATTAACATGTGTAATCTGGATCATGAACAGCCAAATACATGTACAGCAGCATGCAGCCTAACACAACTTAGGAGAGAAACACACTAAACTTACAGCTACAGCTACAACTCTAAGATATAGACACACAGAGATCATCTTCCTGCAGTTTTATTCACAAACATGAGTTGAATATTACATCACAGGCTTGTGTTAAAGCACTGTAACACTTGAAAAATGCAGTTAAATCTGTTAAATGCATGACCTCTTTTAGTTTCATCTTATCAGGACATCATACTTTACTATAGAGAGCAAAAAGCAGCATGATATAATAAAAAGATGTCATTAACCAACCCTATTGGGACTACCATTTGTCAGGTTATGAAAGGAAAAACACACGCACTGTATATATTTCCTATCCAAAATCACCTAAAAATGTCAAGATATGATTTTTTGTTCACATGCACAGCCTAATTGTGCACTATACGTATGCCTGAGCAGATCGATGCTTACTTTGTTTGCATACTGAAGCACGGCCAAGCCCTATTTAAATTGGATGCAACAGTTTACTCTGAACCTACATCTGTATTGATGCTTTGGGTGCTTTAAGTTTCAAAGGTAGCCACTCTAGGTAATGCAAGTGTCCCTCCTGACTATGCACAGTCATACTCTGACTCAATACAGGCCTGTTCCTGGGTTCTCTCAGCTGGTGTGGCCAATTAGTGTGAAATTTGGTGACAGAATGGTCGAGGAGCTAAGACAGACCTTGTGTAATTATTGATCTAAGTTTACTTGCCTGCTTGGCTACATGTGGGGAAGAAAAAGGACACCGGGCTGTTCTAATGCAGCGCCTAATTAATAGTGACATAATCTGATACTATAGCTTAAAGTTGTTGAGGATTCCTGATCCCCCTGCTGCTGGTGTGTGGACTTAGAGTGCTGCTCGTTGTACCGTAATTGCGAAAAGCTTTGGCTTGGTGTCACAATTAGAGTGGAAACCAGCCTTATTATATCCACTGCTATAATCTCTGCCAGACCCTATTTACCCCTGCTCTAGTTTGCTTTCCTTTCTTTTGACACTGTTCCAATCTGTGTCGAATGCACACACTAATCCCTGTGGCTGCAGGTTTTTAATAGAGGCTCATGCAGGGCCATGCATTGGCAGAGCCCGGCAGGATTTTTGCAGGACAGGTGCAATAATTAAAGTGACAAGACAATAAATATGGAGAGGGAATGCTAATAAAAGAAGATTTGTGGTTAAATATCAGAGCCGGGGATCATATTGCAGGACACATGTAGCAGCTTAATTGCACTAATAAACAGTGTGCGAGTTTATTGAAATATTTTAAAATCTGATTCAGTAATACTCAATAAATCCCTACAGAAATTTGGTTATTATGCTGCTCTTATACACAGCATAGCAGTAAAAAGATAAAACATGTAGAAGCTTGGAAGAAAATGGAAATAAAAAGAGTAAGCAGTGACTACCAAAGTGTTAAGAAATAACACAGCAATTTACAAAAGCTCAAAGAATTGGAGATATAAAAATATGTCCAGATATGCAGTAGCACGCAGTGAAGATATTGCACAGAGTATTGCAAAATAAATATTATTTAATCCAGTTTAGTAACACTATTCAAGTAGGGATGTACAATATTATCTGCACAACACTGGCATCAGAAGATTATTGCTTACAAATTTTAAGATCCCATGTCTTCATGTGTTTGACCATCTGAATCATGTCTTGGTTGTCTATTAAGCAAAGATTTTTTTCAAGTTGAATAAAAAAAAAATGAAGAATTTCACCTCTGTAGAGGAGCAGATGCTTCTCTTTTTCCTCCCCTTTAGGAAACTCTTGGATCTAAGGGGGCAGGGAGGCTATTTTATTGAGCTCTGCACTAACTGGCTGACTATACAATGTCTGATGGGAGCGGGAGGGGGGGTTACAGGCCGCAGAGCCAACTTTCAAAACAGTCATGGTGTCTGCCTGTGATGAGCAGAAAACACATATGTAGGTGGAGGCTGTATAGCTTTGACATCATAAACCCTTGGAAGTTAAAAATGGAGCATTGCAGGGGGCATTTTCTTCAAAGAAGAACAGTATTTCCCTGTGAACTGAGAGTTAAGTAAAAGATGTCATGATCTTCTGCTCCCAAAGAACCATCTAACCACATTAAAAGCAAAGAAAATTGATTTTGAAGGACCTTTATTATGCAAAAGCTTTTGCTTGTAGCTGATACATTAACCAAAGATACCTGAAAAAATGTATAAATGCATTATAAAGTTTGTGGAAACTGAAACACTTCCCTCATTTTTTAAAATTCTACAGTAATTTTAGAGGGCTACAGATTTGGATATAAACTACAGACGATTCATTTTTTTGGCAGCTAAGATGAATGTGTCTTCAACTGTTATCTGCAAAGCGCTGTCTTAGAAATTGTATCAGTGAAGCACCATGCAAATCTGTTGTATAATTAAGTTAAATAATTTTAGTTTGAAAATATAAGTTCATATCATTGTTCATGCTCTACAGCAGTGGTTCTTAAATGGTGGGTTGGGGCACACTGGTGTGCCTTGAGAATTTGTACAAGCATGAGTTATCATTATAACTCAACAACAACTGCTAATTTAATTTTCATTGTACTCCACCAGTGCTTTATATGCTTCCATTACTGTATGAAAATATACGTTTAGTAACTTAAAAATCGCTACAAAACCTTTAAGAGTTTTGCAGTCAACAGAATATGCAAGTTGGGATCAAGATTAAAACTGACTGACATTTTTAAGAACCCTAAAATTAAAATATATTGGGGTAAATTAAACCAAAATGCCAAACCTCTTGACAGTCAAATTGAAAAGGAAATTTAAAAAAAAATAATAATTCTGGATCCTGTTTGTTATGAAATATGAACACAGTGTTGAAATCTGTTTTTAAATTCAGAGTAAATGTTAATTTTCACATTTAAAAAAGCCAACCTACAGTTACAATGGCCTTTAATGGCGTTATGATGTGTTTAAATGCAACATTAAGAGAAAAAAAAAGAATCAAGTTTGTTGAGAAATATTTGATGCATGAAAAGGTTTTTAAACAATAAACTTGTGCAGAAAAATCAAATACTGTAGCACATGTTATGGAGGCAATTTTAAATGGGTATGCATACTGCATGCATGCATATCTATGAAAGTGTCAAATTCCTTGGTGTCATCTGCAGCTATCTTTATTTGTCTTTCACACATTGACATTAAATAACAGTGTAGGATGAAAGGTATCAAGAAGTGCACACGCTGAGTTTGTTAGTAAAATAGGCTGATTTATGCAGTAAAGTTAAATGAGCAATCTGCGATGACTTTTGACAAATAAGCTTATTGTTGCAGCAGAGTTACTCTGATATCTAATGACCTTAAAGAGGTGGAGGAAGTATAAACATCACTTCAGTTAAAATGACTAAATACATATTGGGTTACTACTGTCAGTGGTGACAGTGTTGGCATGATTATGAACAGGCTAGTAGGCTTGAGTATTCCTTTTAAACAATACTGATTAAAGTAAATTAAAAAATGCAGTTAAGTGTATTCAATGTTAAAGTGGATCAAATGTATTTCTTAAAATATTGCGTGTTATAAGGCAGTAGCAGACTCAGTTAACTGAAGCAGCTAGTCTTATCAGTACAGTCTAAAATATATCCTCTTTTATGGCAATAAAATATTTTTTTCTTGAGGGCAAACAAAATCACCAATATTTAGATACTTTCAAGGACCCCTGCTGGTCATGGGTCTGTATAATCTACCCAACATCCCCTCATTCAGCGCCTTGGAGTGTAGCGGTGCACTGGCTCCCCACTGCTGGCTTCTCATATCTGTAGAATACCCTGTACATGTTTTTAAAGTAGTCTCCTTTTTGTCCTTATTAAGCCCTTTTGAATACATCAAATTTATTGTGGAATTCAATGTTGCTTGTTTTGTTCCAAGTCTGTTTCAAAAGTAAATTTTCTGTAGACACAAAAGGTAAATTCTTGAATAGATGAGGCTCACTGATTTTTAGTGTTTAAATTAGTTTTCACATCGGCTGAAATGAGGTTAGAAATATTTATGTCATGGACATTTGCAAATAAGCAACACTCTGCAGCCCTGCTTTATTGCTCCAGTAGTTTCCAGAAGGAGCTGTTCCTTTTTCCTCAGACACTCTTGTCTGAATGAAAACCCACTCCTTGATGGGATTATTTTGTGGGCCAGAGGAGGACACAGGTGGAACTGCCGAGCAAAGTCATTTGTAGAACAGCTTGAAGGAAGCTCCTCTGGTGTCTTATTAGACCCAGTGGGTCAGGCAAAGAAACACTGTGGGAAAAAGCACACAATGCATGCTGAAATAGCATCTGACTTCAGTTCACGATTCTGCGCCTCATCTCTGAAGAAATGCTAACCAGCATCTTTCCTTTTTCCCCGACCTCTCAGCGGGATTACTTCTAACCAGTCGCTCTCTGAAGGCTCCTCTGCAGCGCTTCAGCCAGAAAGACACATAATATTTATCAGAAGAACAGAGGAGCGGTGCAGGGAGAGAGGAGAGAAAAAAAAGCGAGAGAGACAATTTAAGTGGTGTCTTTGATAAAGCAGTGTTTTTGAAGCACAGCCCGTTTAGCTTCAACAGGACAAGAGGAAATAAGGATGGGAAAGTGTGTCTCGCGACGGTGCTCCACATCAATACACACCGCAGATACCTGGATGCCTCCCAAACAGAGGAGAGAGTCTAAAACCCTCCCCTCCTCCCTGTAAAACTTACGCTCTTTGATCTTCTATCTCTTGAATGTAAAGACTGTTACCGCCTGCACCACAGAGAGTTCAAGCAACCCCACAACCTCCAACACACTCACCCGCCTCGATATCCACACTGTGTGCCTCCTCACTCTCAGAAAACTTTAGAAAGGAGGCAGAGTAACTTTTTTATTCCATCCGTACAGGACAGCCATCTTTACTTATGCTGCAGGACAGAAGGTGGCCAGGTTTTTGTGAGCTCGTAAATGTGCGGGTCAGTGGTTTGATGGCAGATTTTATCGGCCAGATGATCACTTCTCTGCAAATTTGTCTGCTCAAATGTCACTGTTTATTCAAGTGTTTGCCTTTGTCTATCAAACCCAGCGGCAACATCTATTAAAGAATGCTTTTACACAGTTTCTTTTTTATCTTTAAGTTAGCAGGGTCTGAGTAAATTGTTTACAGACCAGGCAGGCTGATGCCCAAAGTATAGCCTGATTAAACAACTTACCATTACTCCTGTTTCTGTCCTAGTGTACGTACAACACGGGAAAACTGATTTTATTTATTAAGGCATACCCCACCTCCACTACATTACATGTCTTGTGTGCCCTCTTATGACTGTTAGATTACCAAAGGATTCTAAATCACAATTAGAAGCAAGTGTGTATGTGACTGGTTGTCTGTCTCTATATGTTAGCCCTGTGATCAGATGACTAATCCAGCAGTGTTAATTTTGACAGAACTTTTCAATTTAGTTTTAGTTACAGTCTTTTGCCTGAAATATCTTGTAGTTTTAGTCATAATTTGGTCACCCAAATTGTTTTAATTTTACTCTAGTTTTAGTTGATGAAATTTCACAACATTTTAGTCGATGAAATCTACTATAAATTTAGTTGACTAAAATATGACGTGTAAAGTGTAAGCCGTTTTTATGTTTCCTTGAATTCCTGAAGTCATGTTTTACACTTGGATCCCACCATCACGAAGCTAAGGCAGCTGTGACTGAATGTCCCTCTTAACTCATCCAACCTTTCCACACAACTAAAGTAGCTGTGATTCCTAACTTGTCTCTACTTTCTACATGACGAAATTAGGTCTGATTGGATTTAGTCTCTGTCAAACATTTTCGTCTAGTTTTTATCTATCGACGAAAATGTGAGTTAATTTAGTTTTAGTCCATGTGCACTTGTTTTTATTAGATACAGTCTAGTTTTCTTCAGAGGAAAAAAGGTTGTTGATGAAAACTATGCCGAAAATAATTAGTCAACAAAATTAATGATGCAATCCAGGGTGTACGCCGCCTTTTGCCTAATGTAAGCTGCAATAGGCTCCAGCCTCCGCGCAACCTCAACAGGGATAACCTGTATGGATAATGGACAGATGGATTTAATCAGGGTTCCAGCACACTCTATTCAGACATTTTAAGGACCCTGGCTGGGAAATTTAATACTATTTTGCATCGCAAGACCAAAGACAATCAACAAAAGTGTGGTATATCTAAGATTCTTATTCGTTTAAGAGAAATTGTTATTTATGGCCACCTGGGTTAAAAATGTCAAACCCATTCAGACCGATTTTGTGGAGGTGAGGGTCTCAGGAATTAGTGGTGCTATATAATCTTATCAAACGACAATGTGGTTATGTGGTTGTGTTTTTGTTTTTCTTTGGTTGATTTCACATTTTACCTCTCCCAGGTTGTATTTAGTTCTTTATACTTAAATAAGAAAAAGAAAAGACTGAATTGCAGAGGAAACTTGGTTGCTTTTTCATGTATATGATGTGTCCTGATGTCTGCATTTCAGAACTGAAAAATAAAGAATTAAAAAAAAGAGAAATTGTTATTTTACTAAATGAAATAAGTGTAGGGGATAATTAATTATCTACTAAAAGCATATGACAGCACTCTGCTTTATCAAGAGAAGGAAAGAGATGCAGAAATTAGGAAACGTGCGTTGATATGGACAGACATTTTTGTGAAGGTGTTATGTCACTACCAGCTTTTTCTGAGGCAGCAAAATCACATTTGATGAAGACAAATTTGGTGGCAATGCCATCTATAATACTTTCTGAGACTTTTTCTAACCTTGAATTTTAAACACCTGATTAAAGGTCTTTCACGACTTTTTAAGCATCTTTAGAAACCCTGTATAACAATCGCTCTCTTATCCAACGCTGCTAAAGAGTCTAAAATGTTTGGACAGTTTATTTAAAGCCAAAATACTTTGTTATTCACTCAATTTGTAATGTTGGCTCTGGATGTTGATTGTTATTCCAGTTGTTTCTTTTTACAGCAAATTGCTGCCCTTGGACATAGTCATGGATTTTCCTTCTCTCAGACTTTGTAAGTAGTTTGACAAAGGATTTTTGGCTTGTCTTTCACGGATAGTTTGGTTCTATTAAATGTTCAGCTGCAGAAAAGACTACTCTTGGCAGCGCTGGATCGTCTAACCACCAATATAAAGTAGACACAGTGGAGTGGTTTCACCGGTCTCAGCCAACTGGAGGTGGGCAACAGTAGGGCTCTCCCGTCCCGTGAGAAAAGAAACTGTTAACACAGCAATGGCTCTAGCATTGCTGAGTGGCACTAACCGGGGGAGGGGCTGTGTAGTGAGAGGACTCACCTCTCTCTACCCTCCAGTTTCCCTCATCGTGCAAAAAAGCTTTCTCTTGTCTCTTGGTCTGGTGTAATATGCGTCAGGATCTCCGGAATTCAATTACTGTTCCCTTTTAGCCGCGCCTGTAATCTCCCTGTTCCAGTCATATGCTCTGGGTGCCAGCCAGTGTCACACACTTTCCCCAAAATGATTTCTTTTATTACCAGCCAGTGAGAGCACAAACTGTATGCAGTTAGAGAGCAGCTCTGGATCCATTCAGCCCACCATTTTGCCTAAACCTAATTACGTTACATTTGGGGGAATGTCACTATAAACTGTGGGGGTATAACAGTGTAGTCTCTAATGAGTGTTCAATTAAACAGAGAGCACCCACAAGGCAAACCCGACACAATAAAGCCAAGTGAACACTTTCCAATCGAGACACTCTCTTCTTCAAGTCTCACTCAAGTCTTGAATCAACAAAACATGTTTTGACCAGACTTCCCATTGAAAATTCAAACAAGTGTCCTTAGATGTGGGAAAATTTGGTCTCCTTGTGGATTCCCTGTTCTGGACATACAGCTCAGACACTAATACATGACTTATTCTTCCATTCGATTGAGCTTATGTTTCCTACAGTGGCTCTGAAGGTCAAACTCAACATTTCACAAAAAATACTTGGGCAAAACAGTAGTGCGTTATCTAATGTACATTTCAGCCAGTTGTGCTTCCATAAATCACTAATTCTTTAAATTACGTTGATGTATGTCAGAAAATAGTCCATTGGTGGAGCACAGACCACTTACAGTAATCCAGACCATTGTATCTATCCCTTTCATTTCTAACTCTAATTAGTCTTAAAATAAAACTAATAAAAAAGTACATTAACAAATAAACGTTTTCTAATGTCTTTTAATCACAACTTATTTATGCTGTAGATTCAGCAATCGCATGACAGAAAGCTGCTTTTCAAAGAAGGCTGTCAAATTACCTATATGCACATCCCAGTTTATCTGTTAACTGTTAATTGATAGAGTTAACTTTCTGTCATACTTTGTATTTGATATTTTTGAGAAAATAAGAACAAAAGAAATCATAAAACACAAAACATGTCTACATAAATGTCAATGATGATATATCTTATATGTTCATAATAATTCACTATAAAATAAATGCCAGAGGAGGTAAAAATCAAACAAACAAATACAAACAAAGTAAGTCCACAACTTTGGTAATAACTCAAAAACATAGAAAAAGCACAACAGACAAAGAAGCAAGCAAACAAAACCAAACTGAGAGGAATACTGCATATTTTAAGAATGCATTAGTTTATTTATCTTTTTCCATTTCATTCCAAGATGTTGCTGACATTTCTTATCCTATGTGCAATTCTTTTCATGTTTCTAATTTCTATCATTGGTTATTTTCATTTGATTATTTGTAGTAGAGTTTACTTTTTGACTGAAATTTTCCTTGAAAACAACTCAAATTTACTAAAACTAAACTAACGCTTGTTTGATTTGGTGTCCAATTATGTCTTCTTTTATTTTAATTCACTTGTATCATGAGTGACATTGCCCTGAGAGAGGAGAGAAGTAAGTCTGAGTACGATGTTGAAGCTTCTTGCCAGACAGGAGGTGGTTTGACCAGAAAAACTTTCTGAGTTAACTTACTGTATGTTTGCCTGCAAAAGAGGAAGGATACACACTTTGCTCTCGCATGGTAAGATGAATGTCAGGCAACCAGGGCAAGAGCATACCATTGCATATTGTGAAATGCTGCTTGACCTACATGCTTCAGCAGTGTCAAAAGAGTGAAGACAGTGATGATACTCAAGAAAACATGTTATTTTAATGTAGTTATTATGAATTAATTGATGCAATATTGAGTTTTCCAAGTCAACTCGACCTCTTATTGTAAAAAGAAGTGTTATAGTATATTTGCTATTTGTTGATACTATGGTTAATTATTACTAATACTAACGGATAAACTAGAATCCATTTATGTGGAATTGTGGGTTAGCTGACCCCGCATTTGCTTTATCTCCAGACACAGTATTGGAGGCATAATAATGTTGAGAGGGGAGCACAAGAACTTAACAGATGATAGCAGTGTGCACAACATTGTGAACGGGAAGCATACATAATGTCACTCTCTGCCATTCTCTTCAAAAAACGTACTGCACTGTGAAAAGACAAATTTGACGTCCTTCGGGAGTAATATGAATGTATAAAGGTGTTATGATGATGTTTTTGTATAAATGCACTACAAAATGGCCAAAGTTAATGTTCTAATTTAATGTATTAATGATGTCAAAATTTCAGTACGCAGATGTAGTTTTAGTATCTGTGCAACTAAATTCATAGAAAAATCTCTTGATGTGCTTGATTTTTAAAACTAAACCTGAGAGTATAACAAAAAGATCTCAGTCTTTCACACTGACTAACTGGCAAGGATAAAATCAGCAGTAATGCTCTTAGAGAAGCTGCCAGTAGTTTTGTGCGTATCTACACAGTGTCCAAGAGTAAATGTGCAATTTATTGGAAATTTAATTTAAATAACCTAACATCTAAAGCCTTGGATTTTTATGTTTGTTGCTGTGGTACTGAAGTAGTTATTTTTTTATCATTACTATTATTATATTAAACGTTTAAAAATCAAGTAATGGCACCACTCTTACAGTTCGTTGTGATGTAACTCGTGCAGAGAAAACTGTTGCTTCATACAAAGTTGAAAGAATTGAGTGAGACGAAGAGAAGGGAGGGTCTGTGGGCATTGTCATCACCTCTGACAAACACACGCTTGTGTTTAATTATCAACTGTTTACTCTCCTGCCCCACGCGTCAATCTCACAGACCCCTAAAAATCTGACACACACTGTGGCCCCCACGCTATTAACTAGAGTCAACAGAGCAATGATCTGTGCCTGGTGTTCCTGTCTTGTGATAGGTGAGGATCTGTGGGCCCACCCCACCCCCTCCCCTCCATCCCCTCCGCTCCACCTGCCTCTCCTGTCTGCCGGAGTTAATTTATCTGGGTGATAAGCAGGTGGACGAGGGGAGGAGAGGCCCTCAGACTGAGCCGCACTGTCAGACCTGGCAGACTGAGTGACAATGCTAATAGCCGGGTCCCATTAGCCTCGCCGCACGCTTCACCTTTATCTACCACACAAATGACTGTTTGTTTGCTTGTTGGATGATAATATTTACCTCGTGATTCGGCGGCCCCGGACATGACAAATACATTTGTGCATTTAGAGACGGCACAGGTAGAAGAAAGGAGACAGCCCTCGGTACGGCTCCAGACTGTGATAAGGCCCTAATGTTCTCCACCTAATCTTGAACTTTAAAATGAAAGAATATTCCAGTTTCCCTTTTCTCACTTTTAAATATGCAGTGTCCTTGCTGCCCATTATTCCTCCATGCTCTCAGCTTACTACTATAAGAAACAGTTCATCCTCATAAATCAAAAAGTATCTGCACTGAGATTTAGAGCATTTAGGGCAGTTGATCCACATCTTGGGGCCATGGTCCTACTACAAAAGAGTTTAGTGTTGGTCTATGGAAGGGTCCTGTAGTAAGCTCAGAGCTCTGGTGCCACCATGACACTGACAGATATCTAATAAACATGATCAGGGATCCAAACTCTGCTCTTAGGTGGATACAGACAACCTGAGAAAGAGCATACTGTCTCCTTTACAGAGAGAGAGGCAGTAAAAGTATTTTAATCACATGAAATTACTTCCATCATGTGTAATGCAACCAAAGTTCTGTGTTTTTTCACATAGTACAGAACAAAAGCCAATCAGGAAGTACGCTGGCTACAGCAGGAGGTCCAACACAACAATGTCAAAAACAGCACGAACAAAACATTACGTTAGACGGATGTCTAAAATTAAGAAAGAACTCGTCAATTTGTGGCAATGACATGAGTTTTTGTACAATGTGTCTTGTACAACATACTATGACTAAACTGACAAGGAGAAGAGCTGGAGCTAAACTGCTACTGTTATGGATGATACAGGTAACTAACAGCCAGTCACACCAAGCAACTATTCGTTCTGCTTGTGCTCTGCCATATTAGTTTACACTATGGGGCATGGTTTGCTTAATCTGGTACCTCAGTCCACCATCAACTAAACCCAAGTTTCAAGACCAGCCCTGGTTGTCACATGTTGATGTGTGTGATGTGTAACACGCCTTTGATTATAACACGCACCCAATATTTTCACAATTTTTGTCTGGAAAACCACTGTACTCCAATATAACATGCACCCAAATTTTGCCCAAACCTTACTTTCTCAGACAACTCAAAAATTACCTTTATTCAATGTTTTAATCTATGAAATTTCAGCATTTTCACAACAAATACCTAACAGGTTTTCTCTCTCAAACAGATGCCAAACACCTTTTGCTTCATGCATGCGCAATCACTCGAATTCTGCCCGAGCATGCACCCATAATAAGCACCTGAAAATTAGACCTTATTTAAGAGCAAGAAAATGTGTGTTATAATCGAGAAATTACAGTAATACGAATGGACAACTTACATAGAAACTCAAAACCATTATTGGGTGAATGTGAGAGTGAATGGGTGTGAATGGGCAGGTATAAAATTGTTTTGAGTGGTCAGAAAGACTAGCTATACAAACTACAGCCAATTTACCATTTACCATTTACTAAAATCATGTTCGAGTGGGTCTTTAAGCTGCAAGAGTGGCGACTGTAGTCATTGGTGAATGAGTTTTTTGGTGTGTGGTGTGCTGTTGATCGTTTTACTGTACAGCACACACCACGCAAACAAAACCATTAAATGTTTTTATTTTTTTGGTCACATGCAGGATCTCACACTTTTAAAACTGGTCAAGATTAAAAAAAATAAATAAAAAACTTGGCAGGTGCACCAGTCTGACAGGGACCTTAGCCCCCAGGGATCTTTATGCTTTAAGCTAACTGCAATAGGAAACAGCTCAGCTCCATAAAACACAAAGTATCTGCACACTGAATTACTACATATAGGGCAGTTTATTCCTATCTTGGGGGCATGGTCCAATAACAAATGAGTTTGGTGTTTGTATATGGGCGAGTCCTGTGGCGAGCCTAGCACCCAGGTGCCAACACGAGGCTGAGAGATATTGCTTTAATGGGAGAGTTACTGATCCTGCAAGGCATTTGGGTGCCAGACGTTAGCATCAATGCTGCTCGCCGTATTCTGCTGCGCAATCACAAAAATGATATTGGGGGGACAGCAGGTGATCCATAAAAGCTGTGTTTTAAAGCCTTGTTAATTATTCCTTCAGAAGTCTAATGAACAATGGGGATAAAACCTTGTGCGGGGCAGACCTATTTGTGGGAGAGGAGGAGCGAACTCTCTATCAGATGGAGCACTTCAGAGCCTTTACCCCCATCTCATCTGTCAACATGAGTCTATCATTATTAAGCTCACACATGCGAGCTTTTCTGCTTTGATCATACTGCTGATATATCCGCTATAATATTTCAGAGTCATGTACACTTACAGGGGCATGGTTTAGGATGGAAATATGCACGCAAAATGGTGTCTTCCGTGCATAATGAAGCAGATGCCGAAGATTATATAGTTTGGCAGAGAATTTGAATATGCATAGATTATCTCCAATTTGATTTAGCAGCTGGTGTCTGGGTGGGGATGAGTGCAGTACATCACTTGCAACTACAGAGGCCTACACATTCTTGCGTTTGGTCTCAGCGTAGTTTATCATATTTCCATGCGTGGAACAGACAGCCTATTCTGTCTTTGGCCTGAGAGGGCTTAATACACGGCAGGCCTGCCAGCTCTTTTCGCTCCGTAAGAGATATGAGAAGAAGGAGATTAGCTCAGCTACTCATCCATGACCTTGATATTACGATGAAGACGGATAAGAGCTTTCTCCCCTCCACCTGCCCACAGCCCTGCGAGGCTGTTTAAACAGCAGCAGGCCCGGCAGTCATCATCCATTCAAAACAAATGTCTTTTACCAGGGTTCAATTTTTCAGCCATTCTACTCAGTATCCTAAGTCAATTAATGATGTCAGACGCGAGCAGAATAAAACGAATGCTCGCCCGTGTGCAGGAGCCTCCAGAGAGATGATTATGGAGGGCTGAGCACTGTGGAAAAGTGGCTGTACAGTGGTTATAAGTCTTTTTGATTAAAACTTTATTTTCACACAGCTAAACTGCCTTTAAAAGCCGGGCATAAAAGCTCCTTAAAATGTTCCACTGTGCACATAAAGGTTTCACTGTTCGCTCTCTTTGTGATAAACAAATTGTTAATTCCATGCTAAAAACGTCATGAGGTTGCGAGTGTTTGCTTTAAAGAAAAGCACTTTATCTGAACCTCGAAAAAGAAAGACATTAAAGCAACTGTTTAAAATAATGAGCAGGGCTAAGAGTGATCCGCACTTTATCCTCACCTAACAAAGAGATTAAAAATGCAATGTGGAGCTCAAACAGCCTGCAAACGCTGACTCTACAAAAGACACTAGTTATGTTAAGACACTAGCTTTATTGTTCCTTTTTAAACATCCTCCAAACTAAGGACATGCATATTTATGGCATTTCAAGGATTCAATCCTAACCCCAGTAACAATACACAATATTCTGAATAAATAACTGCACAAACTACATTCACTATAGTATGTACCTAACAATTTTGTACACTATTTCACTAAGAAAATAGTTATATGTACCGTCATTTCTCGAGTATAGCATGCATCCCATATTATTACAATTTCTGCCTGAAAAACACACCTGAATATAACACACACAAATTTTGCCCAAACCTTACTCAAACAACTCAAAAACTACCTCTATTCAAGGTTTTAATCAATGAAATTTTAGTACTTTCACAACAAATACATGATTCTCTCTCTCTCTCTCAAACGGATGCGGAAACACCTTTTGCTTCACACATGCGCAATTACTCGATTTCTGCCCGAGCATGCTCAGTCGTAGTGTACTGACCAATCAGAGAGCAGCTATTTTGCGTCCCCTTGCTCACAAGATGACAGCGCTCAGTGTGTTTGCCGGTGAGTGGTACCACTTGTGAATCGCACGATCATTACACAAAGTTAAACTAATTGAGGCCCAAAATATTTGTTTAGAACAGTTTAACAGTCAGTCTAATAAGAATTACGCAATGTTTCGGCTTTTTGTATCAGATGTGTTGCAATCACGATGTTGGCGAGACTAAATGTTTTAAGTATTTTGCTTGTACTCGTGTATAATACGCACCCAAAATTTAGAGCTTATTTAAAAACAAAAAAGTGTGTGTTAAAATTGAGAAATTACAGTATTCTCAAAAGCATTTATATTCTTTCTAAGTGATATAATGTGTACAATTTGCAGTTTCACACAACCGGTTTCTGAATACCAAATGGCAAAAATTTGGCAGTTATTTGCAATGAATTACATTACTAATCTAATGTTTGGAATTCAATTACTCTGCATTTCAGGAAATAAATTCTTGTGTCTATTTCACCAAGTGAAGCACTAGCTTGCCAGTGCCTATATTTAGTAATTTAATTCAAAGAAAAGTATTTGATGATCTTCACTTTAAGATATTTTTCTTCTATTAGTGTAGCAGTACTATGACCATCAAGAACCTGTTAAGAACCACTTCCAAGTAGTTTGAGACATGGATTTCAAGGGCCTTTATGGTAAACAGTTCCCTTACCAATGCCTTCCACTTTGTTCTGAGTGCCTTGCCAAAACAATGATGTCTCAAAAACGGCAGCGCTAACGATAACGAAGAAATCATGGATGTGCAGAGGTGGTCTAAAACGTGGCTTTAACGGTAATCACTGGTGTTTTCAAGTTTCATACTCCCATTCATGCGCTTTACATGTCTCTCCCTGGTGGCAGCGCTCCTCTATGTACAAGACAACAAAGTCTCCAGTGCCTGGAATGGCTGATCGCCAGGCTTACATCCCAGCACTGTTACATTTGGCTCCTGGTGGCAAGCAGAGCGCTGAGCATATAGCATAGAGTGTAGAAAGAATGCAGAGCCATCGAAAATAGCATTAAACAGCACTGAACTGACTAATTAGTGCAGTGTAGATTGGTAAACTGATGCAGACTTGTCTTGGACAGAGTGGGTATAAACCCAGTATAAATAAACTGTCAGGTTAAGCAGTTGCAGACATACTCTAGCAGCCATTGTCGCTGAACATATGGACCTATGTTTAGACAAAGTATGACCATTCTAATGCTGCAAAAGTCATAATATGTTAGGGTCATAATCTGATACTAACACTGCAATGTGCAACCTGTTTAAGTGTGATTCAGAGCAGAGATTGGAGCACATGCTGAAACTATTGTTGCCATAATATGCAACATTTTTGACACAGAACTTGTGCGGTTCTACTTGGCAATGTGGGAATATATAAATAATGGCAAAGGTAAGTAGAATTAATACTGCCATTGGTATAAATAAAATCATATCAATCTCCATCCATAAATATGGTGCCGTTAAAAACCTAATTTAAAGAGAGGGGAGACAGCTTTGGAGTGTAATATAATGTTTTGTTTTTCACACACAGTTTTCACACTGCGTAAAACCAAAAAATATTCAGAGGTACCCATCTTTCTCAAATGATCTCCTTGGCAGTATTTACACTTTTCAGGTGTTCCACTCTCTCTGTAAAATAACCAAGGTAAGGTAAACAATGAAGCTAAGACATTCCCTACAAAGGTGACCTTTGTATGCTTTTACTTTGTAATTTGAGCTTTCCTAATCTACAAAGCAAATGCTCCAATTTTAAATTAACTCTACAGTGCTTATTTTGACACCCTTGTGGGTTTAATTGGCTTAACACCTTCAAGAGTCAAATTAGCACATTGCAAATTATTTCAAAGGAATAGGAATCAACTCTGAAGTGTTTACATATTTCAACTCTTATTATTATTATTTATCTTCAGTTTTAGATCTACTTCTATTTTTTAGAGAAGATAATTGACTTCTGGTAGACAAGAAATAACAGTCTTACCTCTACTGTGGTGGGAAAGACCTTGCAACATGTGTAAAAGTACATGGAAATAGAAAAAGGAACATTTAAGAATTATTTGGTATGGGGTAAATTTAATTGACTTGCTCTCAGCAAGTTTTGAATTGAAATGAGACATTAAAAGGCACAACAGTGTCCTCATTTTACATCACAAGGAGAGCAGGAAGACAACAAAGTCAGTTGTATACAGCCCCTTCTCTGTTGCAGCAACTTAGTGCAACAATGCTAACTGAAATAAATGCATTGTAACAATCTTGTACCTGTGTTTATTGTAAGTTCATTAAATAAGGTTTCTCCATCCTTAAAAGTCTCAAGTACTGAATACTTAATAAGTTTTACTTTACCTGCTTACATGAACATTTGCCCACTGCACTGTCAAGTACAGGTATAGACCAATCCCACTCTGCTCTGTGAACAGCTCCACATAATAATGATATCTCTAACACTGTGTACTTCCATGTTTCCACTACACCACTTGTCACTCCAGCACTCATTGGTTATTCAGCTTGGATTGCATGTCTACAGCTTCCTCATTACCGAGTATCACTAAAAGCACTTGCAATTGTCCACTCTGAGCCAGTACGTCATGAAGGAAGTGCTGAGAGGGCATACCTTTCTTTAGCCAGAATGCACTGAGAGTACTGAAGAGATGGCATTAGGACATAATGAGTAAAAAATGTCTCTCTTACACCGGGCCAAGAAGCTGATGGGATTTTCATGCTAGACTGGATCTCCAATGCATTCGGCTGACAGAGCCCGCACAGGACATATTTGTTCGGTTGTGCTGTTGTAGTAAACAGACGTTACTGTAGTTTGATGTACAGTAAACACCATGACTATTTTAATGTTATTTTTTCTGCTGCCAGGAGACATGTTGGAGAAGACGCTGATGTAAAATCCTGGCTTGAGATGAGGAAATGCTTTAATACATGCGTAAAAAATTAGAAGCAAATTACAGAAACCACAGCGCATGACGCTCCATTTAAGGAAACAATTTGTCTTCTAAATCTAATCTGGTTCAAAGTCAAACATGTTAAGCGTGATTTTTTTTGTTTACATGTTAAATTTTCTTACAAACTATGGAGATTGTAATAATTATGTTTTCAAGGACGTTTTAATTATGTTTGTATAACACACATGCAACACTCATCCAGTTAAATTGAGTTGAGAGGGAGAGGGAATTTTCTGGATACAAATAAAGGCTCACTACAGTCTAATGAGTAATTTAAAACAGTTTGAGGGAAGACTTTGCTGTGTCCCTCAAAAGACCTGCTTATTTAAGTCCCTGGATTTGGCTAATAAAGCTGAAAACGCCCTTTGACCATTAAGTGAACTGATCTTAGTTTCAGAGAAAAACTGGTGATTCATACAGCATGCAGGCTCCAAAGCACTCAAGCTGAAAAGAAGAAAAAAGAATTGAAGGAAGACAAAAGCAGGAAGATGAGAGAGAGAGGAAGAAGTAAAAACAGAGGGGAGGTATGGATGGAAAGCTGGATGTGATGGAGGTGGTCGTGTGCCAACGCTATCCACTGATCCATGCCGAAGCAGATGCATTTGATCACAGCAAATCTCAGGCTTAGAGCATAAATACATAATAAACAAAAATTAATGGAGGCGAGCGGTATGCATGTGTTTCATCGGTCTGTGAGCTACCACTACTGTGACTGGAGCAGGGCAGAGGCATCCATATGGATGCTGCTTGGAGAACAGACTTGTTAACATATCTTCCTCACTGCTTCTAGCAAAGCGTTACAGACAGGGAATACATATCGAACACATTAAATGACAACAATACAAGTCCATGTGGGAGGGGTTAAATGAAACAACAAGACACTGGATGAAAAAGTAGAAAAAAAACATGTCAAGCATTGTGCTTTTGACAAGTAGGATAGTTGTTATTTGGCAAGACAATGAGACTGACGCTAACACTCATACTGATAAGCATACCTTATCAAATAGGGATGTTTCTTGTATGGCTGTGCAATCTTTTGCTAAAATGTGAATCGCAATTTTCTCACTGAGGAATGCAATTAGGATCTCCTCACACAACATTTATGAAAACAACAAAAACAAAGGGGAAAAAACATCATATTACTTTGGCTTTGACGCTTCTAATAAACAGTCTGCTTTCTTCCTGCTTGCATTCATTTGGTGGCCTGTGTGTGATCACTATGACAGCCTTGACTGAAACCTAAGTGCCATAGATCAGGAAAATGAGGGAGGGGGTTTGAGTTTTATGGCAGATTTTATGGTCCAGTAAATATGCTGAATGAGACTGTTACCAATAATAGTACTAACACCTGGAGCTGCATAGTTCTTGCTAAAATTTTAAATCTAAAATCAAGATATCAAAATCACAATCACAATCTCCTAACCAACATTTTTATTCAGAAAAAAAAAGGGTGTAAGAAAATAACCTGCAACTCAAACTTGAAAGTGAAAACCAGTTATCATCAACTGGAGGCAAAGGGGGGCACATCAGACCCCACACCCTAGAGTATTATTAAAACCCGGGAATGTGAGGGGGGAAATTTGTTGTGGTTTTAAGAGTACTGGCCTTGTCATTTTGTCCATACACTTTTGGTGTGTGTTTTTTACAGGTTTATCAGGAATTAACTCATGTTTGATGTTTTACAGGAATCCATCCTTCCTCATATTTCAGCACATATTCAATCAAAAGTTCAAGTATTTTAGAGTCAAACCCAGAAATGGAAAACATAACAGCACTAGAATAAAGTAGCCAGGATTCAACCTTATTTGGCCTCATGTGGCTGGCAGCCTCATGGGTAATAGGGACTGATCTTACTTTCAAAGGCTAAATACAATCAATTTTGGAAAAAATGTGTATATACATTGAAATAATAACAGGCTAATTGTCCAAAATACAACATTTCTTCAATATATCATAAAATTGAGCCCTCGTATTATCTCAAGCAGAAAAATACAGTCTGAAAAAATGTAGCAAAGACTGAGGTGCCAAAAAATGTTCCTCCACTGTCCGGATGAGGTTCACTCCAAAACCTCTGAGGGTCCAGAACACACTCTTAATAATTTTATTACTCATTTGTTTTTGATGTATAGAATCTAAGAGTTGGCCATAATTAGACAATAGGTTGACAAATGGGCACACTGTATTATTGGAGTGATTTGCCAGGAAGCAGGAGGGACGCTACCACTCCCTGATGTTGCCTGTCATTTTGGACAATGACGATCATTTTGCTTCATATCATCTACAGTAAGTGATGTCACCATGACTAAGTCCATGTTTGATATAGTCTATGGCTTTTCCATGTTGCTTTACCACCAAAATGTTGATGCAGAAGCCCTTCAGGACAGATTTCTAAAATGAATTCACTGAAATTATTTGACATTACTGTGCACTGTCACGCTGCTTAAGTGTGGCCCACAATCTGATGGTTGTGATATGTTGTAGAATGTGCTGAGAATTTTCTTTTTTATTGTTCAAAAAGATTTAATGGGGTTTTGATGGCCTTAATAGTTATGTCATAACCTACAGAAGCAGTTTTTCTTAAAGAAAGTACCCCAGGGCCAAGTTTGACCTCCTTTAACAGGACAGCCCTCACACTCACTGAATTTCTACTAGGCATAAGTTGTATAAAAAAGGGCAGAAAAAGCCCAAAATGCAATCTACAATAATTAATTCTGGAGTCTTCTCATGCTTGCATGGGGAGACACAGTAGATTAAAGAGTGTGGTGAGAGAGTAGGGGAGTCATGAAAAGAAGAGGGCACAGGCTGGATTCGAACCCTGCCTCTCCCCAAAGGTAAGAGCCCTCATATGTAAACATTCCCCCTCTCTAAATGCAATCTTTGTGAGAATATGTGAAAGTGGGCTTTAAACAAACTACCTGATTACAGCAAATCATTTTTATCTTGGTTATTTTGGGGCTATTTATGCCTTTATTGATAGGGAAGATACAGTAAATGGAGGAGTGTGGAGAGAGAGTAGGGGGAGTCATGCAGGACAGACGGCACATGCTGGACTTGAACCCTGCAAAATGCAATCTTTATGAGTAAATGTAAGAGCAGGCTCTGAACAAACTGCCTGATTACAACGAATCATTTACACATCAATGTGTATTGAAAAACATAAAGGCCTACATTCATATATTTTTGATAAGCCCATACTGGCCTGTTAATATCCGGCAACAGATATATTACAGTGGTCTGGCTCTATAGTTACCATGAAGTGCAAGGCACTTATTGTAATGTGCTTTACAGGCAATATGCAGGAAGTACTCAATACCTCATAATGAAACAGAGATACAGAGGGAAATTAATCAGCATACTGTGCAATACAAACACACAGATAATTTGACACTCCAGCAGATGTCAAAGGCCTCGTATTATCCAGTAACAACTGATCACGACTAATGCTGCAAGTGTTCTGGGCAGAGTTGTGAAGAAGCAATGAGCAGCACTCAGAGCTTACATCTGAATTCTATGGCTTGCAATTAGAACAACCATTTTTCCCACTAGTGCAGCAGAAAACACGAAGAAGTCAAGGATGATGAATTAGTCTAATGATTCCACAGTAATATCGCTCAGACACAGAGCCGGAGGAAATTGCTGTTCCCGAGCGAAAGGCCTAAAATTACCCCTTAAGATACGGATGAACTTTTGCCATCGCATTCTCTGTTGCCGTCATTATTCAGTGAACCCTCTTGTTTGTGTTGGTATCACATGAATCCTCGCGGCCTCCTATGGCTATTGTGGCAACTTTGTCTCATTCCCTCCTTCACCTTCTATCTCCCCTCGCTCTCTCTTGTCTGTGTGATCTTATGCTATAACAAGCGCACAAAGCCCAGTGGGATGCTAATGCTCGCTGCCACCTCCGCCCCCTCTCTCTCGCTTTTTTTCTCTCTCTGTCTGCTTGTCACATATGACTGCCCCATCTGAGTCAAGTCTAGGGCGTGATGGAGGTATTGTATAGGCAGTCTTAGATGGCTGGCCTTTGCAGTCAAAGAGAAGAGACAGGGGCAAACATGATAGAAAACACAACGCACACACACGTACACACGTAATGCCACAATGCCTCAAGGGTGAAGGGCATAGGAGTCAACTCAACAGTTCAGTGGTGAACGCTAATTAGTGCACAGCTCTGACCTTGACAAGCCATCCTTTCTGCTCCGTCAAGAGGCAGTCGTTGCCACAATGCAACACCCACTGAAAGAAAAAAAAACCCTCGGCTGAATGCGATCTATTGATGGTGGGGCGAGCAGTGAGGAGGCAAGGAGACAGGAATGAAAACATCGCCACGATGCTTGACGTACTCCCTCAGCAACTCTCTGTGACTTTGGCTTGTTGCACCCTCATTTGAATGCATTACACAACCTCAGAATACAAAAACACAAACCTCAATAAATAAAGCTTGTGTGTTTCAGGCTGTGCCAGTCTGAACTGATCTGGGCCCTTTCAGCCCACTCTGCATGATTAGCAGAAGTAGCGGCATGTTTTCCTTTTTTTTTGGCATGAATAAATTAGAAACTCCACCAGCTATCCGCCTTTTGCGTGCAAGGGAAAGGGAGATATACACAACCGATATGTCTTTGTTTGCAGAATCTCCAAAGGCCCCGGTAATTGAATTTTCACAAAAATTCCATGTTTACGCCACAACAAAAGAAATTAGATAAAGCAAGGGGAAGCAGCAGAAAACAAAATGTGGCTGTCACAAAAATAACTCGATGCAAACCCCCTCAAAGTTAATATATTAGAAACTGTCTCTCCGTCTCTTGATGCACAGTCAGCAACACAGAAATCACTACAGGCACCATAAGGCAGCCTGTCTCCACATTTATGTCTTTGTTCATCATCTATAGCTTTGGAGTGAAAATGACCCTTTGGAATGCAAATTGGCATCAAGGACCTGAAAAACAATCAGTTAGGGGCAAATTTTGTATTAGGTTTGCACAGTAGAAGTAAAATACTCAAATGATAAAGATCAATGATCAACACCGTAGGAAGAAAAAAAATCAGAGCTATTGTGAAACCTCCATCTAAGTATTAATAAGAAGACCAGACTACAGCCTATTTCATGTGAAGAGTTTTCATCGCGTTTTACTTCCCGTTTACATGAGAACGGTGCCTGGAGTGCCTGAATCCAGAGTGCAAAGTTTTGAAAATGGATTCCTTTCGGCTCCATGTAGACAAGATACCGAGCGTTTCAGGGTGAAACACTGGCGTCACCGCATGCGCTGCACTCTTTCACATGAAGGCTGCGCGCACATATCAGGAACAACAACAGCTTCGGCCGTCTACCTAACAACATGTATGCTGCTTGTTGAGCTCGGTTTGTTATCCAGACAAACCTATGCAGACAGATTTGTTGTTCAGACAAGAAACTCCTGCGTCTTCGTGCATCCACTCGCCATTGTTGTTTGTGAAAAGTTTTTCTTCTTCATAGGTGTGTGTTAACACCGCTGTTTCTCTGCAAACCTACATCGCCATCTACTGGACTGGCATGCACACTACAGCGTTTTCAGTAGTTCTTCCGTCTCCATGTAAACGCAGATTGCTTTTGAAAAAGCCAAGGAAAAACCTTTCCATTTCTGTTTGTTGGCAGGAGCCAGCTGATAATGTGGCCTATAATGTATTAAATATGAAACAAAGAGGAAAACAAAACAAAATGATGAAGAAAAAAAAAAGCAACACTGTAGCTACCGTAATTTCACACGCACTCGATTATACCATGCACTCCACATTTTCATGATTTTTGACTGAAAAGCACTGTACTCAAATATAACATGCACCCAAATTTTGCCCAGACCAAACTTTCTCAGACAACTCAAAAATTGCCTTTATTCAAAGTTTTAATCTATGAAATTTCAGTATTTTCACAACAAATACCGTACACAATTCTATCTCTCAAACGGATGCGGAAACACCTCTTGCTTCACGCATGTGCAATTACTCGGTTTCTGCATGCTCAGTCGTAGTGTAACGACCAATCAGAGTGCAGCTATCAATATGCCAATGTCTTCGACCAATCACAGCGCAGGTATTTTGCGTCCCCTTGCTCACAAGATGACATCACCCTGTGTTTGCCTGCGTTTTTACAGAGAAAGAGAATATTTCGGCTTTTTGTATCAGATGTGTTGCATCGCGATGTTGGTGAGACAAAATATGGTAAGTATTTTGCTTGTACTCGTGTATAATACGTACCCGAAAAATTAGAGCTTAATTAAAAGCAAAAAAGTGCGCGTTATTATCGAGAAATTACGGTTGTTGTAAGTTGTTTAATGGTGACTAGCAAACAGACTTGGACTGAGGTAATGAAGACTGCATTGTAGAGTTTTCTTTCACCCATATGTACACCATGTATGACTGCACACACTGACCTGTGACAGTTAACGGTAAAAACAAACAGTTACAGGTCTTCAATCAAAGTAATTAATAATGTTGTTTCTTAATAGTAGGAAGGAGGGATTAAAATAGAGCTGAGGAAGAGGAAACAACAGATGTTTACTACAGTAAAAGATTCAGACTGAGAAAGGGTCCCAAAACTGTAGTTGTGGGCGTATTTTGACAGCTGAAGAGTTGAAAAATGCACCAGCCTACTTTTAGATTTATTAAATGCCAAGACACTACACAGTGTCTGTGCTGCTTTAAGGCATTTTACAACTCTGGGACCTTATCACCAACAAGACCAGGCAACCCCACATTTACTGCTACACTGAATGGAGAGGTCGCTTTTCTTTTTTGAAAAATCAGCACTGGTGGTACCAAACTTAAGATTACCTGGTTCAATCTGAGCAGCAGAAATCAAAGCAACATGTTGTTGTGTTTAAAAATGCCTCCAGATTATCATTTCACTTCAATAAGACTGCCAGATACAAAATGGACAGTTTTCTATGTATAAAAGTAACAAGAAACGAAGCAGAACAAGAGATACCATCTGTGTTTCACTAGTTCGCAGACAGGTCAGTGAGAGATTTGGTGTTACGCTGTTCAGCAGCTAATGTTGCCTTGAGCCACTGGCCTTATGTAGAGCTGAGGAAAAGGTGGCATAGGTCTGTTAAACTTTTAACTCCACAAAAGCTGATAATATTTTTCTTTTTCGAATGTGTAGTCTCAAGATCCTCACAAACTTTATCAGAAATATAAGTTTTCTTACAGCTCTATAAAGACTCTCAACTTGTTTTTTTTATATGCAGGACTGCTTCCTTAGGCTGGAAACAAAAGATCAGTGCTTACAAAAGTGTGTAGCATAGGCCTCTGGTTGGCCCCAGGGGCACTGCAAGTGTGCAGTGAGAGGTCATGTGCATTCAATTATTACAATAAACATCATTTATGATTGAAAATTGTGTTTTGACCATCCCAAAAAGCCTGATATACATTATATGTCCATAAATATTTTTATCAAGTCCCAGAGCTAAAAACACAGTTTGAAGCTTTCACTTACATGTCACCTTTTCAGCATTTATTTTCTCCGATGTTCAGAGCTTGAACATCTATTTAGCTCTTTCCTGTAAAAAGCTTTCCATATTGACAGAACACTTTGGTAAATTAAAGTCACTGTTCATGAAATAAAAATACAGAGGTATATAATTTGAGTCTCATGTTGGATGAAGGTTTTGATGAGTCTCAGGGTGTTTTTAGGTATAAAATTGGGTCACTGTGTACTTCAAGTGATCATATTTTGTCTTTACTTGGGCTCAAATATTTGATTGTGATGGCCGCTAGAGTATGTTTACAATCACAAATGTTCAAAAAACTTCTAGTTTTCACATAGGGAGTATCCCTGGTCCACCTCTATTGCCACTATGTCTGATACTTTCTGTTCTTTAAGCACCCCTTCCAACTGTGAGCCTGGTTTCTTCTACCCTGGTCTCTCATTAGCTATTGCTAGCATTACAACTGATGGGAACCCAATCTAAAATCATAAATCTATGACTGATACCTATTATCAACAATCAAGAAAGATCTAACTTAATCTGGATGAATAAAACCATTCTATACGTACTCCACAAACTCTTGAAAACTGTTTTTTAAAAGCCTAAATTCAGAGAACACCCTGGCCTACGGTAAAGCAAACAACACAAATTTGGGCCTTTGGGAGTCAGCTAGACTCATAAACAGCCATTAAGGACTTATATTTGCAAGCTACAAGAAAAATTCTAATTTTTAAAACAGCACAAAGTATTTTGTTTATTTCTACTTTATCTTACATCCTATTGTTCTGCTTTTCAACAAAATAATCTTAAAAACAGCAACTTTCCCACAGTGCAATAAAGCATGGCATTGTGGGCAAAGACTAAACTTTACAATAGCATCTACAAAGTAGACACAAAGCCTCTTGTGGTACAGCAGAACACAGCAGACAGTAGATTGTTTGTAATTAATCCATGGGCCTTTTTTCCCCAATATATTCATGCATTTATGACTTTTTTATAAGAGGGTTTCATGTATAATGGAAGCCAGTGGGAATTGGGAAGAATGCAAATGAAGAGTCAAGCTTGTTAGAAGGCCAGTTTGACTGTTTACATGCTCCACTTGTCCTGGGTCGACCTGAGTTAACAATTCATGCTGGAAGTTTCCCTATCTCCCCGCCTGCACTCGGCACAAAGTGCATCAGGAGTCAATAGGTGTTCGGCCTGTCTCTGTGCACTCACTCAACCCCCTTTTAGGCTGTCTGTACTGGTTGTCCTCTTCATTTCCTCCTCCTCCGTTTGTGTCTGCAGCCGTCTATTGGTGACCTGTAGGTCAAGGTCCCTGTGCTACACAAGTGGAGCGGTGCATTTTCAGGCCAAAGCTGGCCCTTAAGCACCTGTGCAAGTCAAGTGGCCTAACAAGGCAGACTTTGAACACATACTGTTATTAATATGAGGATGAGCGTGGACAAAATCTTGATGTATTCAAAGATATAAAATCAAGTTTCAAAGTAGATGTCCGTGAGCTCTTATTAGAGCAAGAGTCCATTACACAAAGCTATCTTTCCAATCCCTCTGCACACTGCTCCCCCTTTCTGCGATGTTAAAGCTAAAGCTGAGTGCAGCCGTTTGTAGGACTCTCCATTAACACATGCAGCCCAAAGCTGATTCAGTTGTTTCCAATCAGTTTCTGTATGCCTCTACTAATGGTCCAACGGAGTGGGTGCGGTTTACACTTTTCCCATATGTTGGTAGTTAAGTAGTTTAAAGAGTTGAGAAAGAACTGCATATTCAGACAAAAGGTACATCATCAATAATAATTTCAGTTTTTTGTTGTTTTTTTTTTTTTTTGCAAATGTGAATGTACTATAGGATAGTTACAACTGAAAATATCAAATTTGCTGTGTTTTAGCACAACTGATTGCCTTTTGACTAATACTAAGAGTTGACTGTCAACAAAAATAGCTTGGATGTAACATTTACTCTGCAAACAATTAAACACAACACAAACAGCAAACCTAGATTGACAGTCCATTATAAAAGAAAACAAACAGAAAATGCAGATATTGATACTGTATTCAGTGTCTTGTAGAGGTTTTTTAAAACTATTTCTCACATATGCCAAATGGCATTGAAAGAAAATTATTTGTTTTTGCATCAAACCTCTTTCTTCATTAACCATCTCATTTTGAAATGCAATGTTCATTTCTTTTGTTAAAAAAAAGACCTTTTAGATAATTAGACTGAGTAAGAGAGATCATAAAAACTGAACCCTGGATGCATTATGACCTTGAAACAAATTAACATCTTGTAAATGCTGCTCTACCATTGGTAGTATCTACACTTTAATACTGTTGTCTAGAATGCTGCCTGCAAGGGATGTACACAAAGTCCTATGACCCTGGCATCTGACGCCCAAAATCTTATCAGTTCATCCCTGAAGTTTCATGAAAATCTCCATAAAGGTTCTTATTGATCCACGTTATAATTTCAACCATGTGGCAACTGGACTGTTTTGCCTGTTTTCAAAATCAAACTCCTGCCAAAACTTGTTGGTAAGGGAGCAATAAATATATTTTCCATCAAAATTCCTCAATTGTTTTTGCTGGCTACATCTATCATATGGCTAAAGCACAGTACAACTTTCCATTAAGGCTGCTGTTCAAATGTATATTTTGGAAGGCAGTAGGTTTTTTAAAAAGGGTAATAAGGGACACAGTAGTAAGAAGGCCATGGACACACATCTGATCTTACTTTTCAGGCAGTATCAGAGATTCCCAACACTGGTATTGCTATCAAATAGGTTCTCAAGCACAAAACTTCATGAGCCAAAGTGCTGCTTGTTCAATCACTTCACAAAAAGAATGAAATCTATTATGTACAGAGTTAATCAAAGTCCTTGGCAGTTAATGGGTATCCGTGTGGAGTGTGAGCGTGTTATGTGAAGTGAGTTTTGTGAGTGGGCATCCATAAGGGAGCTGAACCACAAGTGTGTGCTCAGCAGAGAAACTTTGGACTGAAAGGGACATCGGCAATAGATTTAGACGAGCGCGAGTGTGTGTGTGTAGGTGTTGGGGTCATTCTCCAGTCACAGGGTTAATGACTACTAGGATGGGGGAGGCCTACTCGCTCTCCCGCCGGCCGTCAATAGCGTGGCATTTCCCTGTCAGTGGAGCAGAGTCTGGGGATGGGGTGGGGGGTTGCTCAGTCCGACGGGTAATGGGTATGAACACAGGAATAAAATTTATCATGCATATTAAACCACAAAGCCGGCTGCAGAATATACAGAGTGCATAAAAGGATGCACAGAACGTGGTGGGAAAACAAAAAGCGGGGAAGAAACCATAAAACGGGAGGCGAGCCCTGGCCCGAGACAGCCCTCCCCCAGCTGGGAGATAAAGATGACTGATATCTGCTCCACTTTCAGCCCAATCTCTTTAATGCTGAGAGAAAGGAGAGTGAGTTGGGTGCAAGGTACAGCAACTCTTTCTCCCTCGACCAAGTTTATCACACTTGAAATGCAGACATAGCACTATCTTCATCACTTTACCCCAGCCTGGCCTCCCTGTCTCCTCCTATATCCCTGACTAACACGCTCCTGTTTTGGTGGCAGACAAACACCAACATCAGGTCCCTGGGCAGATGTGCTTCCCAGTGTTGAATGAAAAAAAAAAAGGAAAAAATAGATTGTTTCAAATGCTGAATAATTACCATGATAATCATCTCCATCCCATGAGGGCCTGAAAATGCATACCTGACATCTGACATTTGGTACCCATGGCTCCTCTCTCAATCTGCATAATCACATTCCTGCCTAATTTCCATGCATATGTTTGGGGGAAAAAAACAGAGGTGGATTTTTTGTTATTTTTGTACATTGTGCTATGTGCATGTTTGGAATAAGACACAGCACCACAGTGTACATGCTTTGGGATTATAGTGTCTACGAAAAAACAAATATGGTCATTATTTTGACACTTGATTAATATATTTTTTTTTACTTTATGCACATATTTCTTCACATGTTTTGACCTCAGTGTTTTAATTGAGAAACTTTGCTCCTGTTCTTTTTTGGCAAATTAAGACTAAAGACTTGTTGTTGAACAAAACAACACGTTTAAGAAATGTCGCCTTGGACTCTTGGGATCTGTGATGGATATTTATGCTATTTTTTGGGGCATTTGGGACTAAAATTTAAATTAAATCTATTATCATGCAACAGTCATACGACTCGGAATAGAAAATGACTGTAGCAAGATGTACCAGGCATTAAAAAAGCTCCCCTTGACATCTTTGATGCACATTCATAGGCCACTTTATAAGGTACATCTGTTTAAGTGTTTACCAATGCAAATAGCCAATTAGCCAGTCACACTGCAGCAACTCAATGCATAAAGGTAAGCATAGTCATAAAGATCTGCTAGAGTTCAGGCCGAGCATCACAGCTGAGAAGAAAGTTGTTTAATGTGACCTTGAACCTGGCTTAGGTGTTGGTGCCACATGAGCTGGTCTAAGAATTTCAGAAACTGCTGATCTACTACAATATTCACACACCACCATCTCCCGGGTTTACCAAGAAACAACAGTTCTCTTGGAAAAATGCCTTGTTGATGCTGGAGGTCAAAGGAGAGTGGGCAGAGTGGCTCAAGGGGATAGAAGGTCAGTAAGTTACTCAAATAACCACTCAATGAAACCAACCAAGGTTACACAACACATCCAGTCTTGAAACAGATGGGCTACAGCAGCAGAAGATCATACCAGGTGTGGGTCCTGCCGGTTATGAACACAAAACTGGGTCTACAGTTTGAAAGAGCTAACCAAAGTTGTATGGTAGAAGATTGGACGCATTGTCTGGTCTGCTGACTCCCGATTTCTGCTGCAACATTCAGATGGCAGGTTCAGGATTTGGCATCAACAACATTAAAGCATGGTTCCATCTTGCCTTGTATGAATGGTGGCATGAGGACCCTCTTAAATACTAGATGCCACATTTCAAGGGGCCAACTTTGAATATATTTGTATTCAGCAGAGACAAATTTGATGAGAACAGATCCAGGACTGGTCCATCACCCTTCCTTCACCCCGACCCCCACTGCAGCTTCAGTGGATGGCTGTTCAACATGAGACTGGCTCCACTAAAGACTTCCAACAGTCTGTAGGTTGGCCCAGTGCTGCACTCATTCATGTGGATTCATGTTGGGCTTGGATATGTGTATATGCATAAAAGTGTATATGTGTGTTTTATATATGTAAATAGGTATATATGCATGTGCTGTATGTGTATCTATAAAATGAAGAGTATGGCTCCAGCCCGCTCTACCGTAAAGTGTCTTGTAATGAATTGGTGCTATACAAATAAAATTTGAATGATTGATTGGAGGCAAAGAATGCTGTCTGTTGTGATACACAGTATAAAAATATCCTTCTTGCTTTTGCAATTTTTCATTCGTACTTATTCAGGCTTCTGCAGTTCAGACTATCACACCTAGATAAAGCAGTTGGAGGTCATTTGACTCATGCATGTTGACATCTAAATCATGTAAACAGAATCTACATTCTGGGCATGCTTCTCAATTCCCACGCTGAGCTTTGAAGTCAAACTGAATGAATGCATGGAAAAGGTGGGAAAAACAAGATGAAGCAATCAACATGGTGAGTGCAAAAACAGGTATTTCTCCCGCTGTCTCTTGCATAAGGACGGTCCAATTTAATGCCCATAAACATTTTTGACTTTAAGATTTTTCATTGTTTTGTTGTGATACTGACAAATCCAGTCACGTATGAGTCATTTATATTGGTAACCCAAGGCAGGCTGCATATGTTGAGACACACAACTGGACACTTTAACATTTGCACATAGAGACAAGCTAAATCAATTTCTTAAATTAATAAATTCAACATAAGTAATAACAAAAAAAGACTTGAATATAAGAGTAAAAATAAATTCTGATGACATGAAGTGCTCTAGAAATACTGAGTGGAATTTACAAAAGCACTTTATAAGTGTTAAAAGCTAATGTTAAACCTCCATCCATCCATTATATATACCACCTATTCTTTTGGAGCTACAGCCTATCCCAGCTGACCCTGGGTGAGAGGCCCAAAATAATCACTGATTATTTTGGTTTGGGCAGCAAAAACAAATACGAGGACATCATTACCCTGACCATAGCACTACCTTAAAGCCTGCACACTACTACACTGCATTCAAAACGAAATAATGAGAAAGGAGTGAAGCACAGTTTTACCATTTTCACATCCATTTTGGTTCAACAGTGTCAAACTTGAATCTTTTCTTTACTTAGTTCTCCAATTATAGGAAGCTAAGGCAGGACAATGATCCCAATAACCGTGCTGTCTTTGACTCGGTAATCCTCGATATTGCATGATGGAAAATCCTCTTTGAAAATGCATCATGACTTATGAAATGCCCCCAAGCATTTAGCTTTGAAATTTCTCTCCCTCTGAAAAAAAATAGATCTTGATGGAGTTCACAAAGTATACTTATAAAGCCTTTTTTATGCAGGTGTTTCTTTGAAATGTTGGCAGTCGAAGTCAAACAGCTCTGCCGCTCCTGCGTGGAGCTTTTTTATCAACATCATAATGAAAGGAATAAGGCCATGTCAGGAGCAACAGTCTGCATCCCGAGTGTTGTGCGTGTGCATTAGCAGCAGTTTGTATTCACTGTTCAAGTGGGCACTGAAATATAATATCTAATAAAAAAGACATAAAAAACTATTTATAAGAGAGTTTTATACCAATGTTTATCTGTGGGTTTCATAGTCTGAACATCTTGAAACAGCTTGCGTGGGATCTGCTACACTGAGACGGCACAGTGTATCAATTACCTCAGCGGCGCGTATGCTACTGCATTGCACTCTAAGGTTTTTTCACACATTGGAGACATTTATAAGACATTAGGAGATAACAAGTTGGAGATGGTGAGAAGTGATTAGGCAGAGCACTTGACAGACATGAGAGATGTAGTTAGTGGCTGTTTAGCACTTCTACAGTCTGTCTCAGTCTGATGGTAAAGCTAGCGGGGGCTTCCTCCCTCCCCTCTCCTCCTCTTCTCTCTACACTATCCTCAGCACAACACATGGCCCACTCAGATATTCACAGCTCTGCAGAACAGCTTGGCTCCAGTGTGAGCTCCAATCCCTCTCACTCTGAATCATGCTGTGATGGGACAGCGGTCCACCCTCTCATTTTTCCCCCCTCAAAAAGGACAGTCAGTGATACAAAAGCTTGACTGGCAGCCAGATCCATCTCTGTTGCTTTTTGTTGCCTCCACCTGAGAGAAAAGCCCTTAAACTGTGATGGCCACTCATTCCTCTCTGAAAGGCTATTGTGGGCTTTATGACAGAGTGGCTCGAGCGCATGTGTCGCCCCACGGAGGATCATCTGATGTGGTCTAGTGTGGGGCGTCTGCGTTTCATGTGAGCAGACCTGACAATGAAAGCCCTCCCCTCTGTTTCCCCCTCACCCTTTGTTTCTCATTATTGAGCTAAACGGAATTAAGAGCTTTTCTATTGGGATCCTTTTTTTCCTGCACTCGCCCTTTTGAACAACCTGAGGGGGATTTTAACATGCTATTACCCTCTGACACAGTGCTGGTATTGGAAGTAGGAGAGTTGTGAGGTATTTAGCCAGGGCTTCAGACAGTGAAATGGAAAAGGCAGGAGAAAGAGCGGCGCTCTCCTGCGAGAAGAGATGGAGAGGGAGCCCGAGGGCAGCAGGGGTGGAAGGCCCCAGCCCGGGCTCTGTCCACTGCAACCTGCCAGACACAGCCTGAATCCCATTTATTCCCGGTGACCTTAAATAAAATGCTGGCTACCCCTGTGGGCCCCATGTGAGGCCAAAACCAAATGGGCTGTGTTCTCTGCTCTTTCTACCCCACTGCTAGAGAAAATGAGCTTTATCTGTGGGGGGAACTCGAGGGCCATGTGACTAAATGCCCCCTTCCCTGCGTGAGTTTCCCCACAAACCTCATTCCTCGGTTAATCTGCAGAGCTGTCGCCTTTTAATTACCAGCTCTAATGTGGAAACCTTTTTGATTCATTTTGCAATGTTTCAGATGATATATCACAAGGGCGGCTGGATAGTTTGCAATTTGAGACACATTAAACTTCCTTATCATGAGAATATACTTCACACACATGCTCCCCAAGGTGACATGGTGTCTGTCTGGCAAATATGTCAGGCAATTACTGCATAGGAACGGATAAATGAAACACGTAATCCGAGTTGATTAAGTTAGGTTGTCAAAGCGCTGGGTGGCGACAAGTATTAGAGAGGTGAGAAATTGTTAGATTAAGCTCAGTGTGTGTCTTATGTGTCTGTCAAGGACTCACAGGGAAATAATGCAATGTATCACAGATTCACATCAGGTGTTATTTAGAATCTGTTAAAACTGGGAGCTGTGATGTTTTAGTTAATAAATCATTTATTCAAGACACATCAAGTGTACTGGAAGTGACAATTTCACACCACGTTTGAGTCTTCATGCTCTGAAATCAGGCATCAGCTCGGATGGATCACACTCCAGCAGCTGCGGAGCATGTTTTGAATTGGTTTATTCATACAAACATAAGCATCCAAAGCTCTCCATAACAGCTCCATAAGGCCTGGGGGACACTGTAATGAAGTTGTCACTACACTGAAATTTAAATTTTGTTGGGATGCTAGTAATACCACAGCAACAAAAATTAACACATGGGCACTCAAATCTGTTTTTTCTAAATTTTTCTAACCCTTAACCAGCCAACTGGAGAGGAAAGGTAAACCATTTGAGGAGAAAATGAATTGCTATTATTTTGACCATTATTACAATTCAATAGCATTTCTTGAAACAATGGAAATGGCAAGATTACAGTATTCATTTTTACTTAAATGATAAATTTCATAATATTACAATTATTGATAAGTATGATTTTTTGTAATTTCTGCACCAAACTAACCTTGCAGTGCAGATGGATCAACCCGATTTAATGTCTGTTATAAGGCTGATCCATCTTGGCAAGCTCCAATCTATAATGACGGTAAACAGCTCACAGCGGCACAGCCCAACCAGAACCCTTTGGAGCAGAAAATGGTGGGAGCTTTGAGTCTGAGGACAGCAGGAAGTGTCTGCTCATACAGAGATTAGCATAGATGCTAACACCTAATATGTTATCTGATTGGCCTGTAATACATGTGAATGACAGACTGATCGTCCAGTCACCTGCCAGATATGCATTTGAAAGGATTCTGCCCATTCCCAAACACTTTCTGTGGGCTTTTTCCCTGATTGAATTGTGAAACATCTGGTTCCTTTCTTAAAGTGCTGCTTCTGAAAAACGTCAGCTTTCAGTTAAGTAAATCTAGGATAAGCATAAGACTGTGCTAGTAAAATGATTTCTTTAAAACCATGACCCTTGTCATCATAAGTGTATGTAAAACAAAGGGTATTGTATTTTTTTAAGCATATGTAGAGAAAAAGTTTAAAAATCAACCTTTCACTGTCTGACTTCACAAGCAAAGCACACATCTACAGGCTAACTGTACACAGTCAGATTATCCAGTACAAGCTGTTAGTCCTAAATTCTTATACTATATTGTTAAAATCCAGATAAAATGTTAATACTTATCTGGAAAGTCTCATTTGAAAAGAAATCAGATCTACATGCTGGTATGCATCCATTTGGCTAAAATACACACACCATCAATAACCCTCTTGTTCTCTTGTGTAAATACACTCAGTATCACCCTCATACACAAGCTAGTTTACAGCTGGATTACAAAAAAATATCTGCAGTCAGAAGCCTGTTGCAATTTTCAGCCATCATTTATCCTGTTCTTGTCTTTCATGATGGGATGGGACTGAATAATCATACAGGTACGCCGTTTCCTCAGTCCCGACAGCACTTAGGAAAAATTTGGGGAAATAGCCTATGGTTCTGCGAGTATCCAGTTGTATAAACAAAATATCAAACATTACAGATGATCAGCTAACATGGGGATGAACTTATTATAACTGGTAGTCCAACTTGAAAGTTAGTCTAGCAACTAAAAGGTCAAAACCTGCCTGTAAATGTACAACCTCTAACACTGGCACTGCCAACAACAGGGTTGTCAAACAAAAATTAAAAATACAAATATGATTCCAGTAAAGCTTAGAAACATTATTGATCCCTGACTTAATACCAACACACAGAAGAGTCACAGGCCCTCAGTACTGGGACATTTTTTGTTATCAGTGATCAAAAATTGCAACATTCCTGTACTCTATCTTACTTGCACAATACTGTATATTAGTTAAGTCTTGGTGTAATTTACACATTTGGATTAATTCCTTGTCTACACATTTGTCTAACGATATGGATGTAATTTTCCAAATGCTATTGCTCATTAAAATAACTGACATTATATTGTTTTAAATGGTATGAAAATCGTTAAACCCCTGAACCTACTGGCAACAATGTGAGAAAGTATTTGTATACCACCTTTACTTAGGACAATTTGTGCCAGGTTAATTTATCAATTTTCACTTCTGAATACTGGCTTGATCTTATTTATTCCCCTGCTTTCTCAAAATATGTTAATTTCTGGGGCCAAACTAATGAAGCTGCTATCAAGGGCACCTCTCTGTCACATGAACCCACACAGGGTTCTGCTGCTTTTTCAAGTGCCCACTACACGTCTGTGCAGAGCCAAAGTCTGCATGAGCGCCTCTAATTAAAGCGGAGTTAATCACAAATAGCTGGATAGGGCCACAATTGAGGCATATGTTAAGAATGAATTACTAATTAGAGCGGCAAGCGGTGAGACAAGTCCCAGACTGCTTGAGAAGTCTCGGCACGTTACTAATATATGAAAAGGTATAAACAAACAGCAATCTGGTTGTTTAGCTCCTCCATCCCACTTACAAGGATCCAATTATGGCAGATCCCTGGAGCCGCCAATACAATCAGGCGAGAGTGAGTCGGCGTTATGATTAACTGAGAAGGCCACAGACTCTCTATGGCTGCTCCAGCCAGCCAGCAGGCCTCCTTTGACGGTGGCGGTTATGTGGCTCAGTGAGCTCCAGGGCTCCACTCCCAGTACAGGCCGTGTGAAAGCCCAACACAACAAAACACAACAACAAAAACACAGCCCCAGACTCGGATACTGCAGTCAGGCTGGGCTGTAATATGTACAAGCTAATTCACTGGATGGCTTGCTTTTATGGGGCGCCCCATAGGGTGTGGTATAACACACAATTAACACTGTAAATTCCTTGAACAATGCTTATAGCGCAGATGCGTTCGGGGAATACACCTGTTCCCCTCTCAACGACTTAAAACCATAAGCTTCACATTTGACGATCTGTCTTTCACACTAGAAAGACAAAAACCACTGTTAAAGCTTCCCCCGTGTGCTCACAATCTTCCTCGACAGCCTGATCAGCCGGTAGTTTTTGAGACTCCACCTGTGAGGAGCAAAAGCGCAGGTAGCTCCTGAGCAGAATGGCTTTTGAAACAGGATGGTTTTATATTAAATCCTTTCCACCACAGCCCCGCATTCGCACATCCAACTGTGCTTTTCACCACACTTTCAGCAGGAATATCAGTGTGCAGCCGAGAGGTAAGCCAGGCGATGGATGAAATGTGCTTTTTTGCCATTTATCATTCAGTGCTGGAGGTCGTGTACAGTTAGCCATCTGGATCCTGGGGAACTGTAAAACATTCTCCCTGATAGCAGACTGTAAGGAGAAGTCCAGGCAGAGACAAAGGCAAGCGTTACGTGTTCCTGCGCAGATATACCTCTGCTAAAATGAAGAAGAAAAACAGATTTAAAGAGAGCTTGATTAACTTAACATGTCATTTATGTAAATTAAAGGACTTTAAAAAAAAAACAGATGTTGCACTTTAGCTCTAGTCAATAAAACCAAAACAAGGCTCGATCAGAGCATTTCCTACCCCCATTCTATCGCTCCCTAAAAAAGTAAATTTACATGCAGTTAAAACAAGGGTTAATGAATTTATCAAACAATAAATCAAATATACTTGATTGTCCCACTCAGGGAAATTTGTCCTGGACTCAGGAGGCCCCCACAGCCATAATGACACAACAACACATCATCAGGCACACCAACACCAGCAATCACATAACAATAATTGCACAGAATTAATGCATTCTTAAAGTTCACTATGATAAAAACACTATACATATTGCAAAATCTTCAGCATCAAGCAGCATCGTTTAGGAGTTTGATGGAGGTTTGAACAAATGAATCGGCTAAGTTTGCAGTGAGGGACTCTGTATCGTCTTTGCGAGGGCAGGAGGTCATATTCTGAGTGAAAAACATGGGATGAATCGGTTTCTATCCTCTGGGCTTGACATTTAGTTTGTCCATTAAAAATTGCAATACATCAAATTACTTTATTTATACTAACACATCAAAATAATACAGCTGGGGTTGATCTTATATGTATATGCCTCAGCCAGAGCAAATTCTGTCTTGGTATTCAGAGCATGTTCAACAATTTCACCCTCTGACATATAAACAGATGAATACTTTCTAACTCATAAGGTCAAGGTTGCAAGACAAACTGAGAGGAGGCACAGTAGTGCCTTGCTAAAGGGGGGCATATTTCCACCAGTGGCAGTGGAGTCATGCGTACTCCCGTCAATAACTTGATTCTTCAACAGTGAATCACAAGACAAGGGCTGTAGACCAATCAAGCAAGCTGATCAAGATAAAAATCACAGCTTTACTTGACTGTGCATGTGCACGAACTGACTGGATCTATTTACAGGTCTCATATACATTCTGACATGCAGCCCAAAAGTGTTGACCAGCCCCTCTCTTTGATTGTTAACTTAAAATAACATTAACATGTTTGCAATATGGAGTAGTTATTATGTAGAATGCATCTACGCTAAAAAGAAACACAATGGTTTTTTTTTTCTTTTTAAGTTTGAAATTTATTATCCGTTTAAGTCTGTACCTACCAGGATATGTTGTGTTAGGGTATATTTAAATTTTCATTGATCTTTTAATAACGATGAACCCTCTTTAAAGACCTTTTATAAAAAATAGTTGGCTCTTTCCATTCATGTTTGGTTAAGAAGGTTAAAAACTGAACTTAATCATTACTCAAAAATGCTTCAACAGCAATAAAAAATCCCCCCCCCCCCAAAAAAAAAAAACAACACATCATAAATTAATCCTTTCAAACCTGAAAACACAAAATATTGCCAGAAAATTCTAATTTTATTTCACTTTCTACTGGAATCCAAAAAAAAAAAACAAAATTAGGTGTTTTTGGCAACTGAAAATACACTTGAGGACATTTTTTATAATTAATCTGATTGTATTCAGATGGTTTTTTTTGTAATTTGTTGATTATATTGATTAGATAGAGGTATCATAAAGGCATGTATCAAATATGATACAACAGGCTTTAAGGGGTTTATGCCAAATAATAACTTACCTATTTTAAATTAAACTAATTAAACCTATTTTATATTATATAGCCTTTTGCTAATCCGTAATTTTACTAACATTTTGATCATTAAAAATGCAAAGCCTTAGTTTGCACTTGTGGTAAATGATGGTGCTCTGTCCATCAAACATGTGCACAGGGGTTATTAAACAACTTGACCCGTTTGGTGCCATGGGGAGACCCCTGTCCCCGCTTGCTGGCTGCTTTCTCCCACTTGCCATCTCTTCAGCATGTCTGTGGAGAGCCCTGGTTACTTCTTTCCCTCATCATTCAGCTCAACAACTCTGTTTAATATATTGCACCTTAACTGTAGTGTTTCCCCCAACATTGAGGTGCTGCTGTTGTTTTTTTTTCCCATCAGGCAGTGCGTTGTACACCTCTATAATCCCAAAGTCAAGAGGGGATCACTCGTATCATCACCAGTCATCCGGTGCTAACAAGACAGACACCTACAGACACACTGCTGGAGGTGAACAGCGTGATCCATCCAGTCCTGCACACACTCGCACACAGATGTACACACACTAACAGGGCACTCCGCAGGTGGAAAGCAGCATGATCCGGTCTTAACTTTAGCCTGTGTGGTGCTTCCTATACTCACATCCACACAGCCCACCTCCGACGCCTTTGTTTCCTTCAGTGTGAGCCAACAAGGGCCTGGTGTTAAGAAGCATCCTGTAACACTTGAAATAAAGATGATGATTGGTTCAAGTCCTTCTCCTTGGTGCTTAACCTTCAGATCAGAGCAACATTTTAACTCCATGATCCAGTCTGAATCATCCTCCTGGCCTCCTTCTAGGTTGTTTAAGGCCTACTCCAATGTGTCTATGTGTTTTTTAAAGTAGACCAGCGACATAGGCCGGCCAAGCCTACACTCCCCTCCCTGATGATTAATATGCAGGCTAATAGTAGAGCTGCAGGGACAAGGGGGAGGTAGAGGCTGGAGATTTTTCTCAGGTTTAATTAGTGTGTTCTTTGCAAATTCTCCATCCATAATCATGGCCGGGGTTCCTTCTGACCTTTCTGGTATTTTCTGCATGTTTGGCTTTTATCTGATCATGTTTTATTCAGGATCTGTGTTGTGTATATTGTGTTAAGCTCTGGTCTCAACTACGTACTAATGCAACCGCCAGTGATGAGCAAGCTTCTTGTGAAATGTAGGAAGCTAAGTTACTAGTTACTCATGAAAAAAATCAGCTTCACAACCTGGACAGAAGTAACAAGCTAAGTTACAGCAACACAACATAAGTAGCTCACAACATATAAGTCACTTCCATTTGTTGACAATAATGATGATAGTGATAGAAGAATGAAAATGGTAATAAAACAGCAATAATAACAGCTTCTTTCCTATTGTCATAACTCTCTTAAATAACTGAACTATGAACCTGATGCACTGTTGAATGATCACACATTCACATTAACTGAACACTCATTCAATTTGCACTATATTGTGTATTTTGCACTAATTGGGTATACATTTATTTTTCTGCACAGGCGTATGTATATTTTTTCTATTAGGTGTATATAATTTTTCTATATTTTTCTATTATTTATGTTTACATTTGCTGCTGTTTATTCCGTGAGTGACACCACCTGCCGAAACCAAATTCCTTGTATGTCGTGAACGTACTTGGCCAATAAAGCAGATTCTGATTCTGATAATCATAGAACTCATAGAACAAACCCTAATCCAAAAATTAGGACGCTGTGTCACATGAACAACAAAACAATGATTTGCAAATCCTCTTTTGGTTGAATACACAATGTTCAAAGAGATAAACTTCATTGTTTTTTGCATTTATTAACTCATTTTGAATTTGATGGAAGTTGGGAATGCTCAAATCACATCTATGGGAGGTGAACAGAATAGTTGGAAACAGGTGAGTGTCATGATTAAGCATAAAAGCAGCATCCCCGAAAGGCTCAGTCGTTCACAAACAAGGATAGGCAAACACTATAAGAGTGTTTCTCAGTGTATAATTAAAAGGAATTTACGAATTTCACCTTCTACAGTCCATAATATCATCAAAAGATTCAGAGAATCTGTTGAATTTTCTGCATGTAAGCAACGAGGCTGAAAACCAACACTGAATGCCTGTGACCTTCCACCTCTCAGGGGCACTACATTAAAAACTGACATAATTCTGTAAAGGATATTACCGTACAGGCTCAGATACACCTCTGAAAACCATTGCCTGACAACATAATTTGATGCTACATCCAAAAGAGCAAGTTAAAACGCTGCCATGCAAAAGGAAAGACATGCATACAACAAGAAATGCTGATGGCTTCTCTGGGCCCAAGCTCATCTGAGATGGACTGACGCAAAAGGGAAAAGTGTGCTGTAGTTTGACGCGTCCACATCTCAAATTGTTTCTAGGAATCATGGATAGTGTGCTTTGGGCTAAAGAGGAAAAGAACCATCCAGATAGTTATCAGTGCCAAGGTCATTGCTGCTTATTTCAGCACGACAATGCTAAGCCACCTTCACCTCACCATGTGTGACAACTTTGTGGTAAAAGTGACCTGTCTGCTGTCCAGACCTGTCTTCCATGGACAATGTGTGAGCTGCTCTTATGCTACACTGCTGCTCCCCGTCTTCTCTGTGGGGAAATGTAGATGGTTCTGACACTTCTGCACTACTTTATTAATAAAATAACTCAGCTAATGAAAAGCTGTTTGCCTCAGAAAACAATGACACTGCCACAAAGCTACTGGAAAATGTAATTAAGCATCTAACGTTGTTATTTGTTGGGACATTATTGCCCATCACTGACTACTGCACACATACACACACAACAAAAACACTTTTAAGGTTGTCCAAATGGCACTTCTACCCTTTATGTTTTCTCTTTGATTCTGTTTCTCCCACCGCCACCTCTCCCTCTGTGAAATTACAAGGTTCAGACATGAGGTGACGGGGCCAATGTAGCGCTAGCTGAGAGGCCTGTCCAGAAGGCATGCATCCATATTTATAAACATGTCATTCTGTTTGCTTTCATACATTTCTATTTTGCAGCGATGAGGGGGTAGGAAAACATTTTAACATCATGTGAATAGGCTGCCTATACCCGTCAGCCTTCCGATGGATAAAAAGAAACTGCATTTTTCCTTCAAGGTGTTTCTTTTTTAACATCAAGGTGGATGAAGAGTGAGTAAAATGTATTTTTCAGTGGTGGGGAAAAGGAAAGAAAACCAAGCTGTTGAGCCAAGCACTTGTACTTCTTAATAGCAAGCATAACACTAGCTTACTAGGGGATTAATTATGTCAAACTAGTCTGTTGGAGACCTTTCCACATATAAATGCATGCGTTCACTCAGTAATCAAAATTCACAGCTAAGAAAAGATGGAAATGTCTGTCACGCTTCATACTTCATAAACCCTTTCTCACAGATGAAGCCTGCACAAACTATAGATATGATAAAGAGTGAGAAGAAGGTGTCTGTGCATGCACACACATGCACACACACAAATGGGCACAGGCAGCGCTAGGGGGATTTAGCCTGCCAGGGGCCCCCATGGGGAAGCAATGGCTTCCTGTTTGCAAGCCTTTCTTTAGCGAAAATGCTTAAAACGGGCCAAACGAGAGCAGTGCTTATCCAGCAAAATTGCTGCTAGATGGAGCAGAAAGTGCACAAATTTTCTATGACACCCCAGTAATGAGGTTTTATATTGACCCAGGCAACAGTGAGTGGAAGAGCTCCCCGCTCCTCTTCTCCTAAACTCAGTCGGCTCTCCTCAGCATCCATTTGGGGGCCCCTCTGCAACAACCGCTATGAGTTCAGACAGGTAGCAGAGCGAAAACACACACAACTCAAGCAGGGGCATTTATCTGGGATTCATAAAGCTCCATTATACTGCTGCTTCTTCCTTAAACTGTGAGAGAGTCAAACACACAGGACAGATTTTGTTCCTCGTAACATCAGAGCTGTTTTTGGAATAAACTGTGTTTGCTTTTCACCACGTCTTATCACAAATGGGAGCTCAGGCAGCAATTTTTGTACCTTTATTTAGTGAAAGTAAACACGCAGAACTCAAGTCATGTCAGTGCTTAAAGTACAGAATAACTCTGTTGTGTCTTTTCGCCTTCATTTCTGTGATACTTCAATTTGGAGGACTAACCCTAACAAACACAAACGTTAATGAGACTAGAGGACAAACAAGACAGGCTCAGGTCAAGTTTAGCAGATCTTTAAGTTTATTTTAGCCTTAACAAGTGTGTCAGGAAAATTGCAGTTTATACTTGTGGCACTTTGGTTGCACAAATCAAGGTAAGCTCTACCTCAATAAAGCAAGCTGAGGCATTCACTGAGACATCAGTGTTCAAAAACACAAATTCTTTATCAATTACAGACATGTGCTGTGCATGTGTGTTACAATGTACATTAGGATGGCTTGTTTGGCCAAATCAGAGCCCAAATAGAAGGGGATTATTTTTCTATTAACCCAAGATGCTACTGTGAGCATAAACAAACACACTACACCTTTAATCAATGCTAGTTAAAGTGAGGGCTGGTGATCATTCTGCAATACTCTGCCAGAGCACAAGTCAGTAGTGTAATCAGTATTTCATTCATGACATAGTCTCCCCTTTTTTATGTATGCTTATAATGTCGAAGTTAAGGGCCAATAAATAATGAATAGTATAGTTATAAACAGTGTTGTTAATGCGAAGACGAGAAAAAAGAGATGGGACATCTGGAGATGTGAAACTTGCGCTTGATGATGTAGTTTGGGTGGAGGACAGGGATCCTTAAGATAGAGCACACCACTAATATATCAGCAACTAAAACTACGGTCTTGGTTTGACTTATAAAGCCATTCTGTCATATGTCAGTACTCAGATTAATACCTGAGACCTACTCAGAGACTAGCAGTTGCTGTTAATTATTTTCTGTTAAATGTTCAATTAATAAAACAGCTGATGACCTAACAATTAAAAACAAGCAAAGTTGTTTGTTGTGTCTCTAATTGATTCAATTATCCTTCTAAGCTAATTTGTGGATCCAAATCTAAACACAAACTCAAAGTAAACTTTTGAGTACTTTTTGAGATGGGACATTATACTCAGGCTGCTTTAATTCTGAGCAGTTGAACAAACATAATATTCTTTGCAAGTAAATGCAAATATTTTTCATATTTAATCAAATTAAAACTGTATTATTCATTCATTTAGTAAGGGCTTTGGTGTGTTTCATTGATGTTTCAAGCATAATTTTACTCTGTCTCAGTGACATTTGGCTGTCGCTGTGATTGTTGACTATCCAGACTGTGCCACAGTCACACTTTCACTCCTTAAAATGAACACCTACAGTTTTACTGTTGTAAACAGTATTTTGTTTTTCTTTATAGAACTTTGCTAAGTTAAAAGTTTTGCTACTTGAGTAAATTGTTTTAAATTGTATCTTTTCTAGTCTTGTATATTTTAATATTATTTTAACCAGAAATCTAGAACCAAAGTTCATTCCCTGTAACTTACCAGATGTTTTGGAATAACAATAAACATGACTGAGTCCTTAAACCCTTGTATTTAAATGTTTTTTTTGCATCAGTTTACACTTTGGCTCTTAGTTATGTCTGTAATCATGTTTCATATGTTTCTTTTATTTCATTAAATTAAAAATTATGTGTGTAGGTCAGTAAATCCAGTAACATTTTATCCCGACTCAAATGTTTTCTGTCTCTTTTAAAAGCACACCGAGCTACATCTGGCTGCATCTTGGAGGCGCTATACTATCACTTTGATTTATTTAATAGTTTTTAAACTTATTAATCGGCATCTTTCTAAATGTCCATAAGCTGATGCCAAAAAAGGGCACTGTTTGCCCTTTAAAAAGACACATTTCAGCTGTGTTATATCCATATTTATACTTTGTTGTACAGTCTCTGCAGCTCCACAGAAGGACTCTTCCTCCTCAGTCAAGCCCTTGTGGCCCCTCCCTGCACATTAAACTGTCTGCTGATTTTAATGGAGGTGAGAGAAGCCGGCGTGATTGGCCATTACTGAAGCCCGCATTACTCCACCTGCTGAAAATGTCTTCCTCTAACCTGCGAGTCACCTGCTAATATGCATTGTATTAATGTTCTTATTCTGGCTAATCCTCTTTTACAGTTTTGAGCTGTAGCAGCATTGCCTCTGGTAATCAACAGGGGAATGTGTTGATCACACCCACACAGGCTGGTGCCACTCTTAAGAAATAAGAGGCAGACATTTCACTCATCTGAAAAGAAAACAGACTTAGTGTGGTGTTTGTACCTTGCATTTGGATCAATTTAAATATGTTTTACGCATTCACACTTTATATTAAAGACTTTAAAGAAGGCTATAGTGGTTAAAAAGTCATTTATAAGACCTTTAAGATGTTTATACACATACATATGTTCATTTGAGTAAAATAAAAGCATAATCATCACATCTGTTATTGCCTGTAAGACAATGAGAGTCTCATATTAGAATCTTGTCATCAGTTATGACACTTATCAATGTTAATAGGTTGTTTAATGACTATCAGAGGTAAATATTAATGCCTTATAAAGATAGATCAATTCTTTATCATGCACTTATTAACAGTCAACAATGTGTTTGCAGATTTTTAATCTGAAGTGGGGATGTTCCTGTATTAATGATCTTTAAAACATTTATATTTTAATAAAAGGAGCACGGTGTCTCTGGTGAAGTTTTTTTCCATCCAAGAAAAAATGCACAAGGAGGACTCTGTGGAGGAAAAGTAGAGAAGGAAAAGGCTTAAATATGAAGCACTGAGCAAAAGCTAACCAGTGAGGATGAAAAATTTGGGCTTGTTTGGTTAAAGCGGGATGTAGAGATTTCATAACCATGTCACAGAGCTTGGAGCGCAGAGACAGCTTTTGTTAAAGTCTGTAAAAAGGAAGTGAGGTGTAGCAAATGAATCCAGTAAGCGATATTTCAGTCCTAATGTTGAATCTATGCCATGGAGACTAAAGTAAGGTCTGAAGGTAAAAGAGGGTCAAATCAGGTACCAGCAAGGTGTATCTAACAAAATGGCCAGTGAGTGTAGTTATTCATGATAACAGGCATCGTTTAAGATCTAGGATATTAATCTTGGCATATTAAAAGGACCTTTTTATAACCACACATTGTAAACTGTATGCCTAAGTGCATAATACAAACATCTCTATCTTTCTAATTCCTTAATTTTAATCTCTTATAGCCCTTAAACATCTTGTTAATATTGATAAGAAGTCCATGAAGTGTAAAATGATTATTAAAAGCTCAAAGAAGCTTGCAAACAACAATTATTATTTCAACCCTGCTTTTATTTACATTAATATAGACTATTTCATGTTTTTATGTATCATGTGAGATCTTATGAGAGGCTTATTAACGATTAATGTAGTGTTATACATTGCCTTTGAAAAGTTCCCTTTCCAAACTGAGGACTGATATGTGCTTTTTCACTGAACAAAGATTATCTGAATGAATTGACTATAATTGTTGGCTTTTATACAAAACTGTACAAACAGAAGTGCAGATGCTTTGATAGCTGTGCATGCTCTCTGTTTGATCAGACTTCCCCCGAAGACATCTCCCTCCCAGAATCCTAAGTGCCTGAGGCGGTGGCCCATGATGCACGGCTCTATATCCTGGAGCTGGAGCGAGTAAAAGGTCAGCGCTGGATGTTTGTGAAAAGTGAGGGAAACTGCTGATCTCTGAACAGTTATTGTATTCATACAAGAGCAGCGGCGGCGGTGCATGTGCACCCTCTAGTCCTGCAGCCTAACACTGACACTCAGAAAGCAAAAACACCATCTATCTATCAGGGGCCCCGGAGATAAAAAATAAAGCTGAATATTGGTGTCTTGTGAGCTACAGCATAGCTCATCGCAGGCCTGGCATTCTCATTAGCAATATTTTTGTAAGTCTATCAGGATAGCATACATCAAGCTATTTTAAGCAAATGCATCACCAGTGAGTTTCTGCAAAGTCTGCACTCCTCTGATGAATTAAAAATGTATGCTTGGATGGAAATAATTTGGGTGTACATCATAATTATTACCTTAAAGGGAAATTCATATCATTGCAAGAGAGGAGGGTTTTTTGGAAGAATTATATATCTAAGAGGATTTTATTAGTTCAGTAAGAGCGCTATCTAAGCGTCTAACCACAACATCTGAGGCAATTTAGCCGTGTTTTCTCTCCTATAATCTGTCTGAGGTGCCAGGATTCAGTCGGTGCTTTCTGACAACCGTAAGCCTCAAAGGCCACTCATAGTGCATTAAGAATGTTTTCTTTTTGACAGACATCAAAATGTGACCTTTAAATGATTCTTGTTATCAAGGAAGCCGAACAAGAAAATCGATAGCCAGCCGCTGGAGAGGAGGGGGATTAATGCAGGGCAAATTGATCATTCCATTTCATTTTCATCTTGATTTGATGTGCCGGCCAAACACGCCTAATCTGACCACAAACTGCTTTTAACACTTCACAGGAGGATACTCTGGGAAAAGGGTGGGAAAAACACAACAAGATGCTCAGTTACAGACACAGATAGGGCAGAAGTGTGAGCCTTTGCTGACAGTTAACCTTAATAATAAAAAGCCTTTTTTCCGGTCCTCTTTTTCACTGATGGGCAGTAACGTCACTACAAACAGTGCCGGTAGTAGCTTAAATACATTTTTCAGTAGCTTTGTGGTAGCGTTGCTGTTCTCTCAATTAAGTAGCTTTCAAGTAGCTCAATTTTTTTTTAATTCAGAGGTTCCCACTGAGTCATGGATTGGTACCAGGCCGCAGAACATTTGGTAAAGGGCCGTAGAGGAACAAAAATGGTTGATCTAATAACAGTTCTTTGAATAACAGAGACTGAAGTGTTTTATTTTGAAAGGACGACAAGATTCCCGTGTATCCCTGTAAACACCTGTCTAACTTGAGAGCGCGGACAATACACTCAGGCCCATTGACTCTGTCGCCACTGTGTTAACGAAAAAGTACAACTTGAGATGAACTCATGGTTTATCTTGAACTAATGTGTGTGTAACTGAAGGACACTGTGGAAGGATTCAGTTCAGAGGTAATAACTGATAAAATGTCCATCAATAATTGATGGAAACTTTAGATCAGCTTGGACTGTTGACTGATGGATGAAGTACACACCATCAGCATCATATCCATGCTTTTATTTAAAGCATTTTCCCCCGCGCTCATAAGCTGTAGCAATTTAATTAGTTACCATGTCAATAGGTGACTTTCGGCCAACTTAACATAGATTTTTCTCAGTATACTTGCATGAAATCTGGTTGTTTCAGTCAGATTGTGCTAAAATATATTTTTCCCAACTATATTTACAATTCCCTGTCAAGGGCCAACCTTCAATTTCACAAATCCCAGTTTCATTCCCATTTATTCTCATAAACTCCTGTTAGTTCCGATGGACAGTTTCCAACTTTGAAAATTTCCTGAATTTGGTAACCCTATTCTGAATGATGTGTGTTTGATTGTCAGCGCTGTCATCTGCCACAGCCCCATTCCCACCAATTGTAAAAAATTATTAATGTTTATTTATATCGAACCTTACAGAGGTAGAACTGCACAATAACAGACAGATTCAAAAGGGCAATTAAAAGAGATGCAACAGGAAATATGATAAATATAGAAAGCAGATATAGTTAGTTAAAACAAACAGAGCAGTGCAACTAAATATACAAAAAAGCCAACCTTGCACAGCAGCTGGATCAGCCTGATGTAATGTCAATAATCAGGCGGATCCATCTTGCCAAGCTCCAGTCTGCAATGACTGTGAGCAGTCCAAAGTGGGATGGCCCAATCAGCCTCCTTTAGAGGAGGAGCAAGAGGATAGCAAAAAGTGAATGCTTGTTTGAAGATTAACAAATGACAACACTACAAAGTTCTTTGTAGAAATGATATTTTTGCTCCACTTCCAAAATGTTTTGCTGAGAGTTTGCTCTACAAAGTGGCTACAACATTATCTGATTGGCCTGTAATGGATGTGGTTGATGGAACGATGTCCAATTACCTGCCGGAAATGCTATTGAAAGGTTCTGCCCATTCCCAAACACTTCCTATGGGCTGTTGCCAAGATGGACGAGTGAAATACATTGAATGGTCCATCTGGTGTGTCAGGTTACAAAACAAGCTTTGTTTGTGGTTAAAATCAGTTCAGGAATAATGATAAAAGTTCTGAGACCCCAAAACAATAACAACAATACTAATAATAATGATGATGATGATGGTATCTGTAGAAGACAATAGCTTAGATGAAGCAAGCTTCTTCTGTCATGTTGCAGTAACTTGACTTGCTAACTTTCTCTAGGCTGAAGCTGTAGTTTTTTTCACGAGTAACTAGTAACTCTGCTCACTCCATTTTACTCGTAGCTTGCCCATCACTGCTCTTTCTTCCTGTTTTTTATAGCCGCTGCTTCCATTCACCACAGGGAATACAAGATGGCATAGCTCATTGTCTGTTCTGCACAGTTTATGGCTCCATCACACAACAAAAACAAATACATTAATCATCAGAACACATTGATAGATCATTAATTATTGCACCTCACTGTTGATGTCACACGTTGTTGAATCCTTTCAGGGATAATCAGAGCACTTTATCAACGCACTTTGGTGGAACTTTATTAAACAAACCGCTCATTTATACCAAGCAGTGCTCAAGCACCGGAGAGCCAGGCAGATAAAAGACAATATTTTCTTTAAAGGAATCTTTCAGTAAACATCTGAAGAAATATCTGCCAGAGAAGAATTGCAGTATTTTCCTGTGCTGCTGCTGAGATTAAGGGGAAGGGGGGAGCGTATTACCGCCGAAATGCCAGAGCTCGACAGATAACGGTGATAACAAAGATAGCAAATCTGGGAAATGAAAAATGGCACTTCTCTTCTACAAGGAGATACATCAGTGTTTATTAAATCAATGCCAGACAGAGGATTCTGAAGGTAAAATAATGAACCACTTATAAATGATCTTTGCTTCGCTGGGCCTTACCTGATCAGGGTGTTCGGGGACCACCAATGCGAGGCGTATTAGGAGAGGTCTATTAATCCTAGTGCTTCTCATAGCTGACTATAAAACGTGTGAGTCCTCTGTGACTTCCTTGGCACATCCTTTTTAATTTTTCAATGTTAAAAAAAAAGGAAAGTCAGCCACACTGCTCTCATTGATTGGGTGTGAAAGTTTTTGGCTGTCTGTGGATTTCTGCAGTAACGGTGTGGATATTTCATTACGGTGCTCTGGGACACACATTACGCGTAGCTCTTGCTACCTTTCTCACAGCATCCATGGCAACTAAGGGAGGGGAGGGGAGGGGAGGCCCCTCTCCCGGTAGAAATGTGCTTTTAATTGAGTGACATCTAATCAGGCAGTGAAATACAAGCAATAGGAGTTAACAAAAACAGGTCGGCGAGGGACGAGGACTACCAGCTGCAGCCGTCGTCGCAGCTTATTTGTTGACCGAGCTGTATTAGTGGTGTTTTAATGAACAAAATTACAGGGTAGGGGGTATTCTTCACAGGATCCTTGGTTGAATGTGTGATTGGATATGATGAGCCCTTCTTAAGACTACACCAGCTCTGGGAGGAGGCATGTCTTTGATGTGCTGAAATTACTGGAGCTGAGAGGTCTCACAAGCTACGCCTTAACACATATTAAACAGCCTCCAAAGGAAATTTTTCAACGTCATCTGTTTTTTTTTTTTTTTCTTTCTTTCTTTGGCTTGTTGCATGGTGTGCCAGGCTCTGCTGTCTGCTATTCCCTTCCTCAAACACATAACTGAAATAGGATTTCTTCCTCATTATCAAATGTTGAATCAGTGCACAGGGGGACACCATCAACTCCCCTCGACCTAAAATCATCTGCCGACAGCACTCTGTAGTGACACACATAGATAGAGGGGGTAAAGGCAGAGTCTCGGTAAATCTTCTGCCCTCGCTTTGGGGAATCATTGCAATTCATGATCTTTTCTCAGTGTGCTAACAATAATCTTCTGCTCGCTCTGTCTCGCACATCACCAGGCATAGCAAACACTCGTCTTTTGCCCAGTCTCGGGGAAGAATCGGCATCGCCTCGCCATGCAAATTTCAGGGCTGTGTCACTCTTTGTATAACAACTAAGTCCTCAACCTTTCCTAGTCGCACCTCTCATATAGCCCCGGTGCTGAATCCAAGGCCCGACGCACACATTGGTACTCACACACCTTGATACCCCCTTGATCCGCAAACAGCTGTAACATTTGACTCTTGCCCCTCTCGCTGTAGATTACAACAACACATTTTCAGGCTTTCGAAAAAGTCTCGACAAAACAAATGCACCGCTCCAAAAGCAACTCTGCCCTCGCTACAAGAAAAAGAATGAGATGCTTTTGTTAAGCTGGGTATAACAAATGTTTCTGCAGAGAAATCTGCTGGATAAATAAAGTGCAGCCCAAGTGAAATTTGTCTGTGTTTGTATATTTAATGTTGTGCAGAATAGCAAAGGGAGTTCTTAATTAGAGGCACCTTGAATAGATGCTAGGGCCAGAACATCAGCCTAAACTTTATGTTTTATAGGCAACTTTGGTATTTTCATGTCAGGTAACTTGTGTTTTTGCTCTTCTTTTGGTTATTATTGATTCAAGGTGGTAGTAAAAGGGTTTACCTTTAGATCTTTGACATTTAAAGGTCCTGTGGGGAGTTTTTGATTGTTATGAAAATATACTGTATTTGATTCTGATGCTTCTTTATGCAAACTAGAACGTCAGCTTTTTAACAATACAAGATTAAGAAGAGAGTCTGAAAATTATTTTCTTCATGTTATGACTGACCATAAAATCTGCTGGAAACCCCATGTGTGATATATCTAGCCAAACTCAAGAATTAATGCAGTTCTGGGGAATCAGAAAAGAAGTACCTAGCCTTTGTATTGTTCCCTGGTGTTGCCATACTTGAGCTAGAGTGTTGAGGCCAGGGTTATACCAACAACAGCACCATACAGCCTTTATGTATATGACAAAAACAAGCAATAAGAATTGTAAACAATGCAAGATACAATAATCACACCTGTCCCCGTTCTTAAAAACACTTTACCTGAAATGTAAAGTTCTGATACAATATAATACATAAAACTGTTTGAAGCAAGACATCAATTACAATCTGGTTACAATCTAGAAGAAAAACCTTAACTTTAAAAATGCACGTTTTCTTATTCTTATTCTTGTTTTTATTTTATTTTCCATATACTTCCTATTATTGCTCAATACTGTTTTGCATATTTTGTTATTTTGGTCACTTGTGGTTTGACTGATTGTGCATGAAGGGGCCTCTTGCCCTTTGATTAACTTTATTTTATTTTCATTTTTAACTTTTAAAAAAAGGAAACCTTTTCAATGTGGCAAGAGGGTAGTGGGTTAAAGGGTTGACTGTTTGTTGTTGTATCGTGTGCTACCTAAAGTTCAATTTGTGCCCGTCCCATGACAAAAGACACAAAAAATATCTGACAAAAAATGTGTCTGTTTGGACTACAGTGAGGAGTAAATGCATATTTATTGTTGTTTGGATTCATGGAGCTTGTAAGATGAAGTAAAATAAAGCAAAAACTTGATTTGGTTCAAAAAGCTGTATAATAGCTTTAACTTTAATAGGTATACAGAAGATACAGGATTATAAAACTTTGTTAAATACAATGATTTATGTATTTTCCCTGATATTCATACAGGTTTGATATTTGCATTGATTTTTTTTTGCTGTTAAAAACTTATAGACACTTTAACAAGCAAACACATCAAAAGCTTAAGCTTGATTTCAAGCAGTACTTTCAGGATATCCATTTAATCAAATTCCCGAACATGACTTTACTTAGAGCTTTTGCTGTAACTTTGAAGATTCAAAAATCCTGGCCTCCATAAATGTAAAATGTTAAGCACACCTTACCTAATATTAAATTAAAAAAAGAAAAACAGAATATCTTACAAACAAAACCCTCTTTGCTTTAAATTACTAATAAACAATTTAGGACTTTTTTTTAAGAATGCTTTGGCACTGTTCTGTTAATTTCAACATCTATCCCTCAGCAGGGGCTTCAGGATATTAAAAACAAAAATGAAGGGGTGGCAAAACTGTATCTGATGGTTTCATTTGCTTGTAGATCACAGATAGGCAACAGTTTCAATTTGATTACGTTTCATCACAAGTCCAGATTCTCTCACAGGAGCTTTAAGTTAAAGTGGCACTACTATGTATTTTTTTCAGTGAGGGTTTGCCGTCTGTACCACTGCCGCTGGATTCTCTGATGCATCTTTTTGCTTATCGATAAATTTTTAATGATAAACAGGAAAACTTTGTAAGGTAAGAGGTTTCAGCATACCCTCTACACAGTAATGTCATATGTTTTATGTAGTACATCATGTTTTATGTATCTTGTGTATCAGTCAGTCTGCATCTGAAGGCAAGTTTCCCTCTGGGCGCAATAAAAGTGAAGTTGCAGCTGAAGTCAACATTAAGACAACAGATGGTTGTGATGTAGTATATTTGCACCACTCCACTAAAAGAGGTGCTGAATATATTATGAGTACCAGTGAAGACAATTAAAGATGAAACCATACGCTGAGGTTCATAAATTTATAAGTGACACTTTAACTGCTCTTTGTCATTGTGTTTAGCTTCACACACGTCCCACTACATTAAGAAGTAAAATGAATGTGTGTGTGAGAAAAGAAAGCTGGCGTTCAATTAATACCGTATCTTTCTATTTCTTCATTAACGTTGGGACAATAATGTGGTGACTAGTTTGTGATTGCAATCACATTTTTTAAATGATTCTAAGGCGGAGTGTGTCTTATCATAATCACGGTATTATGGAAGCATTTCATCTGGCTCACCTCCAGCGTGAAGCTTTGATGGTGTCAAGTGGGAGACGACAACCAATTAAAAGAAAATCAGTCAAACAACTGGGGGTCAGATCTCAAGATGCTCCCAATCACTCATAATTTCCTGTTGTTATGCTGCATTCCTCCTCCTTCTGATTGGAGTCTGATAAGTCGGTGTATGTAATGGTCAATACATCTGTGGAAATATGGCTAATTAAAAGTCACTCAAAATGGAGCTCCATATGAAAAAGGCTTTGGTTATGCATTTCATATTGTCAAGACAGGATTTCAACATTTAAAAGTGCAGCATGTAAATCCTGCCACAAGGGGGCTCTTAATTTAAAAGATGACTTGCAAAAACACATTGTCAGCTATGCCTACCCAAGCCGCCCACTTAGGGCATAATCTACTAAAGGTTTGCATGTAAAAAAAACACGTGCGGACTTGATAACGTAAGCAAAGCTGATCGACTAACAGGGTGCAGCATGGGTTGCGTCTGTCAAATGAGCAAAATAGCATGCACAATCTTTTTAGCGTGTTTGCCTTCATGAATATGCAGCATACATGCAGATTATCAGAACGAGTAAAATACTGGGAGGAGGAGATGCAGATTTAATCATTTAGCACCTGCAATGCGATCTATCAAACCCACAAGTGACTGTCCTCATTGTTTTCGCGTCTAAATTTAGCGCGTTTGAAAGGCAGGTGCAAAACCAGACATCATTACGTAAGGAGGGCTGTGGTCATTGTGGTGAGAAAAAGGGGTCGCATTAAACAAATACTTTCCATTATTGACTGAATTTATTGATGAATGATGGAAAGATTTGGAGGCTGTCTGTCATTATGATGGACTGGAAAAAGGGGGATGATCCAGTGGGCCATCATACTCATGCAGACACACGTGTAAAGTAAACCCTCACTGTTTTGCGCTCTACATCGTGGAGGAGGTCATTTAACCTATGTAAAAAAGATCCCCTTCATAGCCAGAATCATGCTGCATCACACTCTCCATGCACTGACAGTGAGTTTAGGAGCTGTCAGTGTGTGGAGAGCGTGATGCAGTCAGTGCAGAAAAAGGCAAGAGTATTCGCCAACAACAACAATTCGCTGTCTTTGTGCGCATAACTGTAAGACTGCTCTTCACATGAGAGGTTATTGATAATGAAGCTGTGTAACTATGTAAATGCTGTTATTTAGATTATGTTTAATTGGAATCAGAAAAGGAAAATTTAAAATGACAGAAAAAAATAAGGCACAAGGGAAAAGTAACGACCTTGACCGTCAAAATGACAGACAAGTGTGTTTATTTGCCTCAAACTCCATGGCCTCAAACTCCATTTTTCGTTTACGGCCACTCTGCCCTCCTGAACTCTCCATGGTGACAGCTGGTAGCACACGCAAAATCCTCATTAAAGAGGGCGGCCCGCACCACTTTTGCGCCTGTTCTCAATTGCACACGCAGCCATAGTAGATCACCTGCAACACGCCCACTAATGGCACATGCAATTTTTTTAATTTGCACATGTAATTTAGCACTAGTTATTTAGGATCTTAGTAAATAAGGCCCTTAGTGTTTTGAATTAAGGACAATAAACACACACACTCCAGGAATTTTGGGGCTGTTAACTATGAGATACACCTACCGAAGATTTAACAAAGCAGAACTTTTTTTTTTATTCATATTCAGCTTAAGCATATCTCGTTTCTAAAATTATCAGTTGTATGTAAGTTATTAGCTGCATAACCTTTTTTTAGACATTTTTTAAATATTTTTCGGCCTTTGTTTAATAGGGAGAAATAGAAGTAAGAATTGAAAAGGGGGAGAGAGCAGGGGAAGACTCCTGACAAATGGGCCTCAGTTGGGAAATAAACCTGGGCCTCTATATATGATATGGTATGCACATGGTTGTTACTAACTCCGCCGAACCAGCACCCTGCAAAACTTTTGATTATGGTTGATTTTTGGTTGCACAAAAACAAAGAGAGAAAAGTAGAATTTAAGGCTTTTCCTAAAGAGACAGCATTGACCTTGTACAGATAAGTGTTTTTTTTTTAAGATCAGCCTTCATTAGTTACCTTTTAAAGCAGCTTTTTAGTTTACTTAATCCTTTAGTAGAAGGACCTCACCCTCTGATAACACTAGCCCCTAACTTTCTCGAAAACTGAGGCCTTTGTTGAGGTTTGTGCCTTTAATACAAATTCTTCAGCCCACAAATATCAAAATCACAATTCAAGGGACTAAGACCCTCGCTGTGTGCCTCTATTAAAGGCAGCAGACCCTGACATTAGTGCTGTCATTGTACACGTTACTCTCATCATTACTCTCATCAGAGTATACATCTCACCTAATGCCAATAGTTTGTTTGTATTCCTAAAGATTTTTATTTTGCTTTTTTGGATTTTATTGATAGTGGAGAGTCAGTAGACTCATAAAAGAGGGTAGAGAGTGGGACAGACATGCAGCCAATGGGCCTCAGGTTGAATTCCAACCCACCTTCACAAGACGAGAGTCTCAACGTATGATTAGTGCACTGCTGCAATTCACTCCACCATGCTAGCAACCCTTGATCACAGTTTAATTTAAGATTAATTCATTTTGTGTTTTTTTTCTTAAAATTATGGGTGACTGTTATACTTTAAAACTCTGCTAAAGACCCATCTTTTTTCTCTGGCATTCAGTCCCAGCTAGACAAGTAACCTTGGCCTTTATCTTTTATCCTTTATCTTTTATTTCCTATCTTCTCTTTTACTCTTCTTTTATTGTTTTTATTCTTATTTTATTTCTATTTTATAAATGCGTTTTTAATACTGTGTTCATTTTTATTCCATTACTGTTTTTATTATCATGACTGTTTTTATAATCATTACTGTTTTTATTATTATTAAGTGCATACATGATTATGTTGTACCCCTGTACAGCACTTTGGTCAACAGAGGTTGTTTTTTAAACGTGCTCCACAAATAAACTTTGACTTGACTTGACTATACATTAAATGTGTATTTTTTTAAGCATCTTTAATGTAAGGACCATACTATATTTTCTACAAGCAGAGCAAACACCAATCAGATATAACATTAAGACCACTGACAGGTGAAATGAGTAGCACTGATTATTTCTTCCTCATAGCACCCGTTAGTGGGGGGATGAATTAGGCAGCATGTGAACATTTTATCCTCAAAGTTGATGTTAAAGCAGGAAAATGGGCAAAGCGTGAGTTTTGAGAAGGGCCGAATTGTGAAGGCTAGAAGACTGGATCAAGTGCAGCTCTTATGGGGTGTTCCTGGTCTGCAGTGGTCAGTATCTATCTAAAGTGGTCCAAGGAAGGAACAGTGGTGAACCAGCAAAAGGCTCATTGATGCACAAGGGGAACAAAGGCTGGCCAGTGTGATCCAACCTAACAGATGAGCTACTGTTGCTCAAACTGTTGAAAAAGTCAATGCTGTTTTGATAGAAAGGTGTCAGAATACACAGTGCATGACAGTTTGTCGCGTTTGAGGCTGTGTAGCTGCAGACCAGCCAGGGTGACAGCTAGTCATAATGTTATGCCTGATCGGTGTATATTGAGTGCAAGATATCAGCACACCTGGTTGTAGCAGCTTCTCCCTCTCTGAATGTTTTGGGTTGGGGAATTCAGCATTTTGCTCTAGTGTATGCGAAAGTGGAACCTGGAGTGACAGCTGGCTGAATCTTTAATGTTGCGTCTGTTGTAAGCAAACAATCACCACTAAGATGGTCCTCAGACTGTGGGAAGGTCAGTATCTAATTGTGATAGAAAATCAACTGCACCAAAACGACTTTAAAACAAAGGAGCTCATTGGCTTTGACATCTGTTGGACATACCTGAGGTGGTACAAGTACTTTAATAAAGTGTATACATGCTGTAAAGTAGGATTAGTATTTTTTAATCAATGTGGACATTTCAGGGTAAAAATTCAACAAACTGTACTTTCCAACCAACATGTGCATGTGTAAGGGAAGTGCAGCACCTTTAATAATCCCTGTGTCAACTCTAGTGCACACGGTGGCAGCTTTCTGCTTGTGTTTTTTTTTTTCTCTTAAGAAATGCAAAGGCTGGGAGATGATAGGAATGGCATGCGTGGGGTCTGGCAGGACAAGGCAGCCAGTCGCGATAGTGTTTCTGTGCACGTCCTCCTCTGTTAGTCATTACTGTGTGCAGACGAGGGGTGATGTTTACTCTGCTGAGACAAGCAAGTCTACTGCTCTGGGTTGCAACCTTGTGACTTCCTTCTCCCTCCTGCTGCCAGCTCTCCTAACGTCTCGCCCCGGCCCTGCCACTCCACGGGGCCCACTGGCCTACTGCTGCTGCTGCTCTTAACTGACTATTGGATAAACCACAATCAGGGCTTTTTGGAATAAATCTGGCAACATAAAATAGAAAAGGGGAGCTGAATTCCTGAGCGGATTGTCTGCCCTGGTGGGCGTTCTGTTGATATTTCAGGAAATAATAGCATAATACTCACAAGGGATGAGATACCGCAATACAGTGCTGTGCCATATTTCCACCCTCTGTCTTAAGTTTCCTTGTGTTGTCACTTTCAAACATTACCTCCACCCACGCACACACAGAGCTGGTGACAGAGACTTACCGCAGTACACAATGGAAGAAAAAGGAACTTGTAATCCTTGGTAATAGATAAAAAATTAAATCAATGAAAATATGGTTGGGTGGTTTATCATATAAAGATGATGAAATGAAATGAGAGGAGATAAAAATGAAATTAAAAGATGTTGGCAAACACAAATGACAATTTATTTGTGTTACGCTAATGGCTCAAGGACAGAGGAAGTAACGGAGCAAAGAGGGAGACAAGTGTGAAATAAAGATGGGACACAAATAAATTGAATCAAACCGTCATAATGTGACAATTATTACAAAACAAAAAGAACAAAAAGCAGGATGATGATGATAGATAATGGCAAAAGGGTCAAATCAATCATAATGCACCAAATAAAAAATGAAATGATTACCAAGCTTATGCAGGAGGTCAGGGTCAGTGGTCAAGTTCAATATAAACATGGAAACCGTTATGGCGCCTGCATGGATGTCTCTGGAAGAAATAAACAAGGAGTTGATGTAAGTACACTTCACTGTAAGTGCTGTTAAAGTCTTTCATCTGCTTGACAATATGTAGCACTCAAACATTAATGTGACACAATGCTGGGGTAAGCACTGATTCACAAACCGACACCGGTCCAGACCGAGACGCTCAGCTTCCCTAAGTGGCGGCGGGCTATTTCAGGCTTTGGTGAATCACAGACACACTTATTCCAGCCCTTTAAAACAATACAAGGCATCTTTTTTATCATCCTATTACGGCGGCCAGGCCATAAATTAAGTGTTTGCTCATTTCAAAAACCTCTCAGCAAAATTAGGTAGACTTAGCAGGACACCAAAGCGATGCTAACACATCACTCAGGCTTTATGTTATCATGCCCATCCCACTACTGTACTTACACACCAAGCAAAGCGAGAGCGCACACACACTGTGGACACTAGTAAGACAAAGAGTGTTTGATTTTTCTGCTCTACAACAAAGAAAAGTTCCTATAGTCGCCACAAAAACAGTCTGTGAGGCTCAGGCACACTGCAGACAACAAAGGCATTAGTCTTTGCCAAATAAAGAAAAACTACACAAACTGCTGTGCAGCCCAAGCAGGGACAATTCATCTGTTTTAACTTCACCTAACGCTTTCCTTTTATTCATCTGATTGTGTTCGTGGAGAGGATAAGGAATTACAAAATATCTTTAACATTATTCAAATGTGCGGCTGTGGGGATTTTCAACTGATTTGGGGCTGGGTAATATGGATTGTGAATCATATCTCAACACAATTTAGCTAAAGAGTAATAATTACTTTATCTATAATATCTGAATATAGCCTTTCCTGTCAAGAAATAATAAATGGTTGCCACAACCCCTGAAGTTTAGGCTTTAATTTGATTTTAGAAAACTTACTAGTAGTAGTTTGATGTATTACAATACAAACAGAAGTTCTGGAGACCAAGTGCTGAGCATTTTTTTATTTTTTAATTGTTAATAATGAGGTCAAACATGCACACCATCTATACCGAACAACTACTGTATAATGGATACATCTTTATAAAGTGAAGCTGTCAAAGTTTTATTTGAACATGGTTACTGTGTGTTATAGATGATAAAATCTCCATTATTGTAAACCAAATATGAGACAGCACTATCTAAACTTCTCAATTCTGCTGGCAGCATTTGCAAAAGTGGCTGAAACTGGGTTACAGCTCAGGTTTCCTGTGCTCCTGCCCAGTTCAACCGCTTTGGAGACAGACGATTAAAGCAAGAGGTGGGAAAATAGATGTATTTAATTGCTTACAACCAGTTACACACGTTTAAATGTTGCCAAAATATTCTAACCAGCTATTTATTAGGTAAATTTTGCTGGCACAGTGTTGGACCCACTTTTGCCTTCAAAACTGCCTGATTTATTCAAGGCATAGATTCAACAATGTGCTGGAAACATTCCTCAGAGATTTTGGTCCATGTGGACACAGTTGGTGCAGATTTGTCAGCTGCACATCCATGATGCAAATCACGTTGAACAACATCCCCAAGGTGCTCTCATGGATTGAGATCTGGTGACTTTGGATGCTACTGGATTACAGTGATCTCATTGTCATGTTTAAGAAACCAGTTTGAGATGATGCATCAGAATTATGGGTACTATGTGGTCATCAAGGGATGGATGTGGTCAGCAGTAACACTCAGGTGGGCTGTGGAGTTTAAATGATGCTCAATTTGATGTTGATGGTCAAAAAAATGTCTTCCAAACCAAAACACCACCATCACTAGACTGAACTGCTGATACAGGGCAAGATGAATCCATGTTTTCATTTTGTTTACACCAAATTTTGACTCTAGCATCTGAATGTCACAGCAGAAATTGAGACTCATCAGATCAGGCAACATTTTTTCAATCTTCTGATGTCCAGTTTTGGAGGGCCTGTGCTTGTAGCCTCTGTTTCCTGTTCTTGGCTGACAGGAGTGGCCCAGGTGTGGTTGATTTGATGTGCTGTGCATTCAGAAATGGTCTTTGGTTGTAAGGAGTGGGTATTTGACTTTTTTTAGCCTCACTTCCATCTCAAGCCACCATGGCCATTCTCCTCTTTCCTAGGGAATCAATGAGCATTTTTTGCCCAGAGACTTGCTGCTTACTGGACATTTTATCTTTGTCTGTGTCTGACCTTTCACCGTGAACCCTTGAGATGGTTGTGTGTAAAAAAAAAAAAAAACAGAGTGGATTAGCAGTTTCGGAAATACTCGGATCCAAGTCACATTCAAAGTCACAAAGATCACCTTTCCTCTATATTGTGGTGCTTGGTGTGAACTTCAGCATGTCGTCTTGACTATTGCGGGGTCCACACATAAGGATTTTCTAAATCTGACGAGATTTTTATCTGTTAGAAACCCCACACATGAAGATAAAAAATCAGGCATTGAACAGTTTTGATCATACTGTGTGTGGTGTGCTCCGATAATCTCAACACAGCACACCACACACATCGATTTTGATCCACCACCGATCTAGAATCTAGTCCTCCAAGCCGGATATCTCACATGATCTAACAAAAAAGAAGAAAAAGCAGAAACATAGCAACAACCATAAACATATATGTCTATGGCAACAATCAGAAAATACAGAGGACATACGAGAAGAGGGAATGATGGTGGTCTTGGGACTATTTTTGGCGAAAATCGGGAACTAAATAAAAGAAAAGACAGTGGGAAAAATCCTTAAGACAGCGTAAACATGTGAGCTGGTCCTTCATTTCTGAGGTCCACTGAACTTTATGTTTATGTTTCAGGTCGGCCATGTTTATTTTTATCTACACCTGCTTTCTTGTTTGTCAGTCAGTTCGCTTCTTGATTGGCTGCATTCTGTTTCACATCACAATTCACGGAGGCATGACTCGGGAGTCCTCGGCTTTCCCCACACACGAAGAATTTTGGTCTTAAATATTTACAACTTTAATATTTAAGAGTGTCGGCCCCGACCTGTTTCAGAGCCGATTATTGGGACAAATTTACTCTTAACACACCTCAGACCACAGGATAATCTTTTAGGATAATCTTATAAAACAGAAGATAATCTGGTGTTCGCCATCCTTGGTCAGGAAGGACGAAAGTCGGGACAAAAACAGCCTAATAATCTGTATGCGTGTACCCCACTTAAGTTTACATGCCTTGATGCAGTGAGTTGCTGGAATGTTATTGGCTAATTAACTATTTGTGTTAGTGAGCAGTTGAATGGGTGTACCTAATAATGTGGCCAGTAATTGTATTTTTTTCAGCTTTAGACTAGGCAGTTTTTCTTTAAGATTAACAAACACAACACTGGTATAAAGAATATTACTAGACCCTGTTGATCATGTAAAGATATATCAGTATAGCTTATAGACCAATTCTATACTTATATATCAATATTTCCCAGCCCTACAGCGTGAATAAAGCATGTCTGTCTTTTTTCCTCATAAAACCCTCTACAACACTGCTGATATGCCGTGCACCATATGCTATGAACCCTGTCTCCGCCCAGAGAGCACACAGACACATCCAGGTCCTGACATTGTTAAGAGGCAGAGATTGTCCATACCTTGTTAAATGTCTGCATACAAAAGATGTAATAACATATAACTGCAAATTTTACAGTGGAGCCCAATAAAACACCCACTAAAACACCATCTCATCTTCACTATAATGGGGCGATGACTCATTTTTTAATTGAAGCCCAAGAAACGGTTCCTCTCATCTATTAAAACCTAAACCTGAAAATCCACTGAGGAGCATAGGAAGGGCCAGATGTCACGTTTAGAAGCATAAAAGACACAATATAGATGGTTTTTTACAGAGAGGAAACATGTTACCAGGCCGTGGAGTCAGCCTGAGCGTGAAAACCAAACAGCTATAGATGTAAGACAATGGGCTGTACACATTAGGCCCTAAGGCAACATATCGGCATTGAAACAAGAGGGGAAGCACCTCTCGGAACAACTCTGCTTTTGTTAGTGTCTTGCACTTCAATAAGATCATGCACAACTCTAAAATAAATCGTTTTGCAATTCCTCTGCAGTGTTATGACATATAGATAAAAGCCCAAGGGGTTTGGGAGACACTTTGAGGGAAGCTTCTGCATCTGTGTGCGATTAGTTCCACCACCTAAGATAAAGCATGCAGAGCAAATGTAACCTCAGTGTAATCTATATGTCAGGAAAGGCATGGAAACACTCAGCCAGAGTACAAAAACAACACAGACTGCTGTTTGCTGGAGCCTACCACTGTGACAGTGCCTGGTGTAAACGCTCGTCCTGCCAGCGTTCTCCACTCGTCATTAATCGTCTGATCATTGTGGAGCAGAAAACAGCACGGGCCTGAGCAGACGGGAGATCTCACAGGTATTAGGCGCTAATTGCTGTCGACTAAACAAGCAGCACTTTCAGGAGAAAACAATCTATATTAATTCCTCTTATTCTTCACTGCAGGATGCTAGTTGGTATTGGTATTGGATTGTTTGGGAGGAACTGACTACCCAAGGCACTTGTGGTTGAAGGGGCCCTTGAAGGGGAAGGGGGGTCCTTAATATTTATTGATATTGATAGACCTTATTGATATCCCTTAACGGTGTTAGTCCTTATCAATAACACCATTTAATAGTATTTGGCTGAAGATAAGATGACGATACACCATACAGAGCTGGTATAAGCTCTGTTAGGAGGTTTAACAGGTTGAAATTTGATCTGTAATATCTATTTCATAGAGGCAGGGAAACAAACAAATATCTCCTTTAAACAACTGCACCTTTGCCAAATATCTATTCTACTGAGTGGACCTTAAACACATCATAGTGTAATTAAATATCACCTTGGTTAGTCTGCTAATTAACTTTTAGCCTGTGGATTTCAACACGGGTTTAAACATTGGATAACAACAGTGTGGGTGATCAAGGGTAGAGCAAGCAGGCTTTATTAGTTATAATGGGATTATACAGAGAGATGAGTTGTTATTTTTGGATTATTTCACAGTGGTTACATCCTAAGAGCAAGGAAAAGCATCCACACAAATGTGCAGGAAGGTGCAGGATCTGTCTAAATTCTATTAAAGTTACACTCCTTCCTTCCTTATAAGCATCCCTGCTCCATCCTGTGCTGGACAGAGGCTTCCACTGTTAACACGTTTATTCACAATGTGATGTAATGAAGTCCCTTTATCATCTTGTTACAATGCCCACAAGTGTAAGCTGATGACCAATAGGGAATACTGGACTGAAATATCCTCTAGCACACAAGTATTTGTCCCAACTTTTTCTGACAGACTCCCTGTTGGAGTTACAATATGGATCCAAGAGGCATTTTACAAGAGCCTACCAAACTCCATCATCCTATGTTTTACATACTGCAGGGGCTGATTTTTTATTTCTTTTAGGGGGTGCCAATAAGGCATTCAGACATGCTCACCAACAAAAGTCATCTAAATCAAATACTTCAATTTTTCTACAATACCTCCAGCAAGTTTTGTGTCTGTAAAAAAATACTTGGCCACTAAACTGACAATTCAATTTTTAGCTCTGAACAAAAAAAATCTAACACACAAGTCCATTTATTATTTGAGTTTCTGCTACACATAAAATGTCCCTCCAGCTGCTATGTCTCGAAGAGTACAAGACTGCGCATCTTGTAGACTTTTGTGTTTTTTACAGATAATTTGTGACTATGACTGTGTTGTACCTAAAATGTATTTTTAACCTGAGTAAACACTTCATATATTGTGAAATTTGTACAAAATTTTAGTTATGTATCTCTTGACTGATCCATAAACTCAAAGCTTGTATACCTAAAGGTGTGTCTCCTTAACTGATTATGTCTGATGAGGGGCTTGGATCCAAAGGGTCACATTTGTAATCCTGACTCTGATCGACTTTGGAGTTTGTTCTGTAGTAAATTCTTTGCTCTCTTTCTTGCTAGTGCTTGTTCTTTTAGCACCCAGTTCTTAAGAGTGTAGTTTAGTAATTTTTAACAGGTTTACTTAGCTCCCCGATGTTCTGGGTGAATATATGTTTGAAATTCTTGCCTCAAAATTCACGAACATATATGTTTTGGCATGCCCTTAAACCCCTCTGTTTCAGCCCTGCTCAAAACAGTCAGTTTACGTGTTAATCCAAACAAACTTAGTCTGCCCATGTCCCTCCGAAGAGCTTGATTCAGCTTTTCAGTACTGTGCTCTAGTGTTTACTGTGGCTACAAAGACAGGCCGAGACATGTTCCTTAAACTGGAGTCTGCTGTGGGCTGAACAAACACCTCACTAAAAGTGTGTGCCCATCTGGGGGAGGTGGGATAGCTGTTGGAGCAAAAACTGTCTTATTAACAAAAGGAAAGGGTCTTTTTCAAGTTCAAGGAAATATATTTTGCATAATGACACTTCTATTTTAAGTTAGATAGTTCATTTCATTTTTAAATGTAAGTGCTAATTTTGTCATTTTTGTATGACCCTATGAACAGAATAGACTAATACAGACAGATCAGAATCACTGCAGGAAAGGATTTTGAATGATTATTCAGAGGAATTTTCTTGTGGCAGTATTTGATATTTCAAGTACAATATTACCTAATTTGCCCCTCTTACTACCAACAACATGTCTAATGTTGGTAATTGTTCATTACTCTTTCTAAAGTGCACATTGGAAACAGAAAGAACAGTTTATCAGCTTTATTGTCCTATTATTCTATTTCTTTTTAGCTCCTTTTTCTATGGTTTTAAAACAAGTATTGACATTTTTGGTTTTCACTAGTATTGTATCCAGCTTAAAACTTCTGGTATCAAGATGACTAAACACATAAAATGTAGGTTTGGCTACAACAACGTTGCAGGGTAGGCTTCGGTCATGCTTGTGGTGCCCAATATAATGGAGTATTTGGCACTGTCTCTGCACATTTGTATTTCTTGATTAAATGCTTTCAATATAAAAACTAACTGTGCCATTAATTTGGAAATTATTGCATAAAGGAAAAAACAATCCTTGCAATTTCTAGTTGTGAGATTGAAATGGTCCTTTCCCTCTAACCTCAGCCTTCTACTCTTTCATTTTCTGGCATTTGGATGTACTCAGTGCTTCAAGCCAGATTTTTCAAACGTGAGTAGAAGGGAGATGTGAGCAGGCTGATGACAGGGATTCATGAATGCTCTGAATGCAGACATGCTCCTTCTGTGTCTCGCCTTTCCCAACAAAACATTTGAAAAGCTTCAAAGCCCAGAAGCTTTACGGTTCTGGCTGTGTCTTTTGATTATATCCAAGTCTTCTCTATTTTAAAGGAGGACAAAAAAAGAAAGCGAAACAAACAAAACATCACCTGTAAGTCGAGATAGCCTTTTTTGAGAGGGTTTTTGCACCTAATCCCTTTCATTTCAGGTCAGTAAAATATTAGTGCTTTCTCACTGCTCTGATGGTCAAAGCACATTTCAAAGATTCTGTGTGCCTCTCCAGCAGAGGGAAGAAGAGAGAGAAGGAGAGAGAGGGAGAGAGAGAGGGCAGTGGGGAGCGAAGGCAATCCCCCCATCTATTACGGGCGAACCAATCATCAAAGACAAATTACAGTACACTTCACTGGGATATGCTAATTCCAAATTAGATGCAAGTCATCAAAAGATCAGTATTGCGATATTTTGCATCTACAAATTGAAAATGTCTGCTTTCAGAGCAGGTTTTAATACCTACACAGGGAGGGAGGAAAAACACATGAACCCAGTCAAGGCTAAGAGCGTTCATGTACAGTAGGACACATTTCAAACCAGCAACATTCATGCATTCATCTGCATAGATTGATATACGAAGATACAATTTGAGGTATAAACTCACTGGACACATTATTAGGTACAATATATTCACCATTAAAAAAAGAAATAACTAATCAGCCAGTGACAAGGCTGAACCTCAATGCATTTAGGCACATTAACATGGTCAAGACGGCCTGCTGAGGTTTAACTGAGCATCAGAATGAAGAGGAAAGGTGATTTAAGTGTCTTTGAATGCCAGAAGGGCTGGTCTGAAAATTTCAGAAGCTGCAGACCTACTAGGAATTTCATACACAACCAGCTCTAGGCTTTACAGAGAATGGTCTGAAAAAGAGAAAATATCCATGAGGAGAAAAAAAAGCCGTATTGATGCCTGAGGTCAGAGGAAAATGGCCAAAGTGATTCGAGACAATAGAAAGGCAACAGGGACTCGAAAAATAGTCTTTACAATGATGGTATGCAGAAGAACCATTTCCGAACACACAATCCAACATGTCTTGTATTGTGCTGTATGAAAGAAGATAAAAGGAAATGTTGCTTGTTGCTACATTTAGTTGGTAGGGTGAGAATTTGGCGTAAACAGCATGAAACTATGGGATTCATCCTGATTTTTATAGTGGTTCAGGCTGGCAATGGGGTCTGATGGTCTGGGTGGTATTTTTTGGCACTTGGGACCACTTTAGTTATGACTGAAAATAGTTTACTCTTCACAGTCTACCAGGATATTTTTGCTCATCATGTCCATACCTTTGTGACTGGAGTGTAACCATCTGCTGATGCCTACTTCCAGCGAGATATCACGCCATCTCACAAAGCTCAAATAATCTCAAACTGTTTTCTTGACCCTAACAGTGACTTCATTGTACTCCAGTGGTCCCCAGTCACTAGATCTCAATTCAATACAGCACCTTAGGATGGGGTGAAAATTGAGATTGGAATCATGGATACACAGCTGACAAACCTCAAGCAACTGAGTGATGCTATCATGTCAACATGGATCAAGATTTCGGGATTGTTTCAAGCACCTTGTTGAATTGATGCCACAAAGAATTAAGGCAGCTCTGAAGGCTAAAGGGGGTCCAACCAAAGGGGTACGAGCAAGGCGTACCTAATACAGTGGCTGCTGAATGTAAGGGGCATTATACAGTGGGAGAATGCCAGAAAATTATCATCAGTTTGAAAAAAAGAAAGAAAAAGGACGCCTTGGGGTGATTTTACCTCATCAGAATTAAAGGTCTAAAGGTGGAGGTTGACACAGGGCGTATGGATCGTAAATCCCTTTCAGGCATGTGTGCTTATGTGAATATGAGCTGAAAGAATATAATTGAATGGAAAATAATGTTTCACCAGAGTAAAGGTTGAATTGTATGCAAATCCCTTGAGGACACGCATACAGCCACTGTAATTTTCTCTATTTCTTAAAGCTCGTAAGCAAATTTTGTTGTTTTTTTCTGAAGATTTGAGTTCTTAGACTTGACTTCTCAAAGTGAAATTGCTGTTTTTTTATGACACTCACTAATTTTTCCTTTTTCTTAAAATTTTTAGAAATCAACTTGTTAAAAGAAACAGCCTTGCCATTTTGAAATGACTGAGTTTAAAGGTCCTGATTTCAAGAAAACAACCAAACTCAAGAGTATCATGGAAAAACCACTAAAATGAAGTGGATAGATAAATTTAGGACATTTTAACTGAGAGTTTGACTAAAAAATACTTCAGAATGTGGTGTCAATACATCTACCATGATTTCTCGTATATAGCACGCATTTCTTTGCTCTTAAATAAGGTCAAATTTTCGGGTGCGTATTATACAAAAGCACAGGCAAAATACGTGAACTATTTCGTTTCACCAACATCGTGATTACAACACATCTGATACAAAAGGCCGCAATATTCTCTTTCTCTGCAATACATTACCGCCAAACTTTTGTAATTCGTATAAAACTGACTGTTCTAGTCCAATATAATGGGTCTTAATTAGTTTATCTTTGTGTAACGATCGAGTAATTCTCAAGCATAACAGTACCACTCACGTGTAAACACACTGGGTACAGCCATCTTGTGAGCAAGGGCACCAAAATAGCTGCGCTGTGATTGGTTGAAGACATCGGTATGTTGATAGCTGCTCTCTAAATGGCTGGTACACTACGGCTGAGCGTGCTCAGGCAGAAATTGCACGGTGTTTTTGCATCTGGTTGAGAGAGAAAATCGTGGCAAATACTGAAAATTCCATTGCTTAAAACTTTGAATCAAGGTAATTTTTGAGTTGTCTTAGAGAGAAAGGTTTGCATAAAATGTGGGTGTGTGTTATATTTAAATACAGCATTTTTCCTGGAAAAAATGGGGTGCGTGTTATAAACAAGGGCGTATTATGTACGAGAAATTAAGGTATTTAAATGTTCTTAAATTGAATACATCAAACATGTTGGGCTGGATCAAAGTAACCTTGCAAAGCAGCTTTATTCACCAGATTTCATGTTTGTCATCATGCAGATACATCTTGTATGAAGATGAAGTTCTTGTTCCTGGTTAGAAAATGTCCAGGCTTTCCTGTGTCCTCTTAAAAGGATAGTTTGGGACCTTCGAAGTGGGGCTGTATGAGGTTCACGTCAATAGCATTAACATTAGCTATGTGGACATAAAGAGCTCTGCTTCTGTAAAGTCTGCCTGAGTAGCATCTTGTCTGCTGCTGCTTTGCTCTAACGACAGCGCATATCCTGGTCCACTGGAAGTGTATCCAAAGTGCTCTGATCCTGAGCACAGCCCTGAGCAGCTTGAAAAATTATCACAAGATCCAACAGAACTGCAACTCCACAAGGTAATTGTGAGATCACGAGATAACAGGAAGTTCAACGTGCACACATCATGTTATACTGCCTGCCTGACATTGATCTGCTGTCTGCTTCGATATTGTTGATATCATGGCTGTTATGAAATTACCCAGAAACTCTGAGCACTTTTTTTCTTGGTTTGGGTCAACCTGCTTGGCGGAGGTTGATGAGGGGTCAAAGGGGCTTCCACTGAAAAAAGATTGCCACATATTTTTAGTGAACCAGCACAAGGATGTTCTACAGGCAGGCGGCAAAGATGGAGGCGCAAAATGTGGAAATTGGCAAGACTGGGGGGAATTTGCTGTGGAGTAAGCTGCACGTATGGAGTACTACACAGGCCTATGCGGAAATCAGGCGTTAGGACTCTATATTGCTACAGTTAAGGACAAAACAGTGTAGTTTTAAACGCTTTTGGGTGACAAGATCCCAAAAAATAGTGTTAGGTGATAGCATGCTGTATATACCACCAGTACTTACCACCTGTAAGCCTGTTTGTTGCAGTACAACTCCAGCACCCTACACAGCCTTCATGTCCTTGAAGCGCAGATGGGATAATGATTTCATGAAACATCACATGTTGGCATAATTGTTGTAGTTTTAGAAAACATAAAGGCACGTTTAAAGGCTTGTATATGCGGATTTGCACAACACAGAGTTGTGGTCGTAGTGGACAGTCTTCCAATTTCTCCAAATGCTTAACTTGTATTTTGTGATCACAGTTTAAGCATTCAAGGCCATCCTTTGGTCAAACTGTGACACGTTTTTGTCATAAGGTGCAAATTCAGATTTTCACAGTTGTCCTTGTTACTACAGCCATTTTATCTATCTCTTTATTGCTTTGGAGAAGCAGTTGCTAAGTAATATTTTAGTATGTGGAGACACTCACTGAAGCACATCTCAATGTCGTAACCTTCATTTGGGAATAATGTTCTTACTCCAATATTTGTTTCTTGAATGGAAAAAAAGAGAAAACCTCTTCCCTTTTGTCTTCCATTATGTGTAAACCAAGCATACAAAGAGAACGTGGCTTTGGATCTTTTTCTGCTTTTGTTCCTCTTTTTTATGGGAAAGAAAAACGAGGGTTAGCTTCTTTTACTTATTAAATACAGTCACACACAAGTTTAAGTAGTTTGTTTCCCATGGACCGTAAAGTTTGGATAAAAAGGAGGTAAATTTGTACTTTGGTCTCTTGTGTCTTAGTCCCAACATTGTTCAGTTAAATCCAGATTATAATTACACTGTTGTGCTGGGATTGATTCATGTGCAAAAGCTATTGCTGCTGCTGAAAGAAATGCCTGTTTGTATGAATTTAATCTGAACTATTGTTAACCTGGGAGTTCATTCTTTTTAGATCATTGGCATGGTGTACATGTATAATTTTGTTTACTGTCTGCAATCTATTCTTGGATTAGTTTGTCATGCATACCGTATTTTTGATGACTTTTTTTCCTATACTCTAGCCGCAAATGCTCATTCACCTGAGGATAAACAATCATAAGAACATCTAAATTTAGTCCGTCTGCAGAACAGTGTCTCCCAAATGCTTTTGTTCTGTAAAATGTTGATTACATATCAACAAACTGTTCTCTGCTTTGCAAAACATCTAAGATACCATTATGCATATTTATAATGGAATTTCCGCGTGGATGATTTATATTTGGGGGTTTTTGTGTGTAAACTTTCTCAGTCATCTCAAGTTAATGCTGCACTCTCAACATACTGTACTGTTAGGTTACAGAGGGGTCAAAGGTGACATCAGTTAAGTCATTTCCACATCATTTGTAGCATCATCTTTTGTAGGGCTGGGATATATGCTGAGTATTTATGGGGGCCCTCTCACTTTGAAGAGGTTTCAGACTATAAGATAATGCCGAAGTCAGACAACATATTTTTTTTTCGTCTGATAGTCACTTATTGCAACTAACTTGGTGATTTTGGAAGGAGGAAGGAAGACTCTAAGAACACGAAAAAGAACATCTGCCATTGCAGGACTATACTGCTCTTGTTAGCCAACCCAAATACTACCATGAATGATACACTAGCTTGATGCTAACAGAAGATACGATCCAAGTTGTTGCTTCTTGCTTTTCGATTTTCTTTCTTTTCTTTTTAGTCTATCATAGTAGTCCCTCTACAACAAATCATCAAAGCAGAAATGTTTTTCAGAGCTTTGAAAACATTATCTCTGTTTAATGGCCCCTTATCAAAGCATCAACTTCATCTGTCCTTTGATTTGCTGTTTGGTTTGTTTACATTTGTGACTGGTGTGTGTGCAGTGTGTTCTGTGAGCTCACTGGTCATCGTCTCTGATGTTGACAGAACAAATCACAGGACTTGGGACTAAAAAGAGACTTGACAGACTTCCTGTCAGGAGTTTATGCAGACATCTCCTGATGGGATTTGGATTGTTGTTTAAAATGGCACACTACAGAGGTGAAGCAATCAATTTCTGGGCACAATGGGTCCCAAAATCCTAATACTTCTGGGTCTGGCTACAATCCTGCTTAAATTGTGTTGTCAGGTTCCAAAAGAAGTTAATATTGTTGCTGATTTTCTTTGTTAATAAGAAGAAAATATAGGTGGATATACTTCAGGCCTTAACCTTAAGAAAAAAGATTGATCATTGTGGAGGGCCATTACAGTTACATGCTTTCTGAACATAAAATACATTACTTGAAACATTTAGTATTTATGGGAAATTGTGTTTTATTTAATTTTGTTTTATTGAGAGATCACTTGATATGGTTGAAACTCAAACACAGCCTAAACAGCCATGTATGAAACCTAAACAACATGATAAGAAGTCTTTGACACCCAATATCGGGAGATTTCTGTAACTGAATTATTATGAATTGAAGGCAAATATCTGCAATATGTTTAAATCGTAAGAAAATGTTGCAAATTTGGAAAAACTGGGTGGAGCTAGGAAATATTGGTGCAGTTCATGATTATCTCCTTTTCTTCTCCCAATCTTCTCTCTGGTTAAAACATGACTGAAGATTATTAGGTTTCTGTACTTTCCACCAAATCATTTAAATAACAGCGATTAAATAGTTTTTCAGAGTATGAAAAAAATTCCAACCTCAACATGCAGAAAAAATACAATTAAAACCCTGTCTGAGAGTTTGACTGCAATTTCTGATGATAAAAATCTCTTAAAATATGGAAGATAATACAGGGTGTCAAGGACTTTAATTTTTTTGCAATCAAATCAATCAGGTAGCATCAGATTTTTTTCAGAAAAAAATTAAAGTTTATAACTCTTACAAATTGATAACCAATTTTTACTTCTTAAAAGAAAACAAATATCATTAAAGTCTAAAATATGTATCGTTATTCATCTAAAAATTACAAAGAGATCCTGTTTATTCTACATCACCCAGCCCTAATCTAAAGTTCAAGAAAATTAAGAATAAACCACACAGAGAACCTGAAGTTGCATACTGCTGTGCACAGCACACTAAACCCTCCTCAGTCTGGCATCATCGATTTTAACTTCAGTTTTTTGAACGGATTGTGAACAAATGATATATGACATGTTAATTAGTGAGCTCCAGAGGTGCTGGTAGGCAGATGTTGTTACCTGCAGCCAGAGCCAGGTTAGCTGTTTCCCCCTCTGTCTTCAGCCTTTATGCTGGGAGCCGGCTGTAGCTTTACATTAGGCGTATAGATTTGAGCTTTGTGATTTTCTCATTTATCTCACAGCAAGGAAGCTAATAAGTAGAGTTCCCAAAATGCTGCACAATTTTTCTAAAGCTGCTTGAAGCTAGAGGAACATATTTAAGAAGGATTTTGAGCTAAATTGTTTGATATCACTTTTTATACATGGACAACAATCCATTAAATAAATATTCACTATCTGTTTTTTGTGGCTGTGGCACTCCTCCATTACCTTAACTTATCAAAGTGCTGGGTTTGTTGCCTGATTGCTGCTTTTTTTTTTGTGGATTCAAAAATCTGTCAGCAATTCATATGTTTAGCAGCCACATTATTTTAACTGCGAATATTGTGCAGTGACATAAGTTTCAGTAGTTACTGAATATAGCATTCAAAAAATAGGTTATTTTGTAAGGGAGAAATATTTCAAATATTTAAATAATAAACTGACATGCTCTTTACATAATTTAAAAACAGACTTCAACTTCGTCATCTTAGAGCTGGTCAGAGTCTCTGTTGCAGCTAAATCCTCCATGGCTGCAACTAAAACTGGACTGAAAGCAAAGATAAAAAAAATGTTTTGCATTAACCTTTAGTAACATATCTTAGCGAAGTCATCATAATTACCAAGACTTTGCAACAAAGTGTGTTTCATTTGCTTATTACGCACAGTTCCACGATCACCAAAGACCGTGGGAACACAGGATTGGTTTTGTTTTTGTTCTGTCCTGGATTTAAAAAGTAAGTTGCCATCGCCAAAAACATCTTATTTCCTAATATTGTTGATAGTAAGTAGAGGAATTCAACAACACATAAACTAGGTACATTTGTAATTTCACTGTGAATGAAGTTATTAGAATTAAATGAAACTTGAGAATTTGATAGCCTAACTGTTCTGTCGGTGTGCCCCTATATACAGAGGGGCTACAGCTTTTGGCACTTCGTCTTTTTACAACCCAACACTCGTCACCATTGTTTCTAAATGATACTGTAGAAAGTAATGGAATTTACAGCAGATCCTTTGACCATAAGTCACAGCCCACTTCTTTAGCTATTTTGTACCAATATCAAGCCATGCCAGCTGACAGCGCACCCTTAAACTACAGTGGCATCTTCACAATAACAGGAAACAAGGAAACAAAGGTGATAGAGCTGCCTGCCCTGCGTAGCTTTTTGTAACAGTAGGAGATGAATTTTGTTCTTAATTGGTTACAAGCAGAAAAACAAAATGCTATCATAGCAAAGGACAGTTTGGGAAGTCATACAGCCACACAGAGCTCAGCTCACTTGCAACCCCACTGGATGTGATGGGAAAAACTGTACCAGGTACTAGGTACAATGCCTAATGGAAAACAAAAACAACAAAGTGAAGTCAAGCCAAGTCCTGCTGATACCACATAGTGGAAAAGCCTCAAAAGAAGCCGAGCTCTTAAGTCAGGGAACTTGCAGGACAAACTAGCTCATCTAATAACTCCAGAGTGGATCAAACAGAATAGTTTACATCTTATCAGACATTTCACCCTGTCAAGTTCCTTTATTAACTTGCTGCTGAGGTTGGTAAGTTAAGTGAATTCACCTGACATGTTGCAGCATTTTCCAAGTAGCAGGTGCCAATTAGCAAGCGTATTCATCTTTAATGTGACAACACACCTCACTGTATTTATATCTACACCTCCTACCCATGGTATCTTTTTATGGCATCTTCAAAAAACCTTTGTTAGCACAATATAAAGAGATAAAGATGGTTGGAGTAATAATAAATATGCTAAAGAGGAGATTGATCTTTTTCTTTAAGATACTTCAATAAGAAAAATTCTCCTTACTCTGACTTGTTTCTACAAAGTTGCCTTTCCAAGCTTGAAATGATTAAAACCACAAACTCTTTCCAGAGAAATGATTTGTAGATCCTGAGCTTGCTCTATATAAAAACAAAATATAAAGATTTCTAGAGCTACTCCCTCAGATCAGGATGGATACATCTGTCTTAAATACTCCTTCTGCCGAGGTTTCCATTTGAGGAGGTATACTGGCAAAAAGCAGTTACTTTAAACAATAGAAACACAGACAGACAATTACCCAGTCCTGAGGGAGTCAGACTAAAGACCTGGTCAATATTTCTCTGCAACATATGCATCAAAATGGCTGGGTCAGCTCCAGCTCTAGCATCCCACTGCCTGCTCTCTTCTCTCCCTTTAAGTGCCTGGTCTCCCAATCTACTTTCCAAGGGGAGCACGACTGCCACATCACTGAGGTGTGAATGCCTTGATGAATTTACCCTTTATGTTTGACACCTGGTATGTAAAAGCATAGCTTATGTTCGGGAGCAGCGAGCAGCGCTCCAACAATGTCAATATTTCTCCCCAACATGCAGAGTAGGCATATAGACTAATGACAGACCGAGTATATCAGTAAATGAGAGCACAACAGGAGCAGAGGACTTGGGGGGAATTAATCGCTGCAGCTACAAATGACCTGACAGGACAAGTGCAAACACACTGACACCCAAAGAGGATTAAAACATACACACAAACCAGAGTCATCCCTACATTTTTGGTGGCCCAACTGGGTACTTACTTTCAAAGGTGTAGAATGAACAAACTGTGTGCACAAGCATGTGAAATGAGCATAAATTTATCAATTTTGTCACAATTATTTACCGTACTGTATCTAAAAAACTGAAAATTTTCTTACTTTTTCTTGACACAGATACATTTTCAGCTCTATTTTTCCTACCAGCCCCCTTGTATTTTGCCATCCCCCAATACCTCCCCTGCTTGACAAGGAAAACTCCTTGATTGGAGGATGAGTCAGTAACAGGAGGCCCCGACAATAGTTCAGGATTGTGGGGCTGCATCCAGGTTTTGGATGTGAGATTTTATTTTTGTGATGGCCCATGTCACTCAGTGTCACTTTTTAATCAGGGCCAAACAGTTGAAATCAAAGAATCAAATAAAACGAAACAGATTCACGAGTCATTTACAATAGTCTAGAACATTGTTCTAGCAATCCAGGCCCAAAATCCCAGTCAAATACTCTATCATAAGAGTAACGTGCTGCTTCCTACCACTTGAAGACACAAAACTCTATTGTTAACTATTGCCTTGTTATCAAAATGCCCTCAAATCTGTATGTAAACAAAAGACACTGAATGTATTCTCTGGAACAAATTTGTTTGGTAAGGCCTCCTAAAAACAATCAAGCATGGAGATGAAGCTGTATTCAGGCCATGTCAGTTTTTTCATGTATAACCACTCTGCCAAAGCAGTGGGCAACCACATTTACCACAGAAACATTGACAATTAACTGCATAGGGGTGCTAGCACTGGTACCATTAGCATTAGCCACACTCCACTTTGCAAACCAATTTAACATTGTTAACCCGCTGACATCCTGTGATCCTGTAATGGATGTTTTATTAACTTTAGGCTAGTCTGCTGAACAGGATTTCAATCTTTATTTAGCCATATTTTCAAATACACTGCCTTGGAATATTCATATTCTAAAAACACCCCTGCACAAGTTTACCATGTGGGCATTAGCCTCACGTTTGCCATGGCAGGTGAACATGGTAAGTGGTATAAAGTGAGAGCCCAGCCAGCAAAACAGATTTTATTGGGGGCCCATGTCACTTCATGCCTTTTCTTTGAGTCCTCATATTCAGCTACCTGTACTTTCGGACAGCTACACAGTCTTGTATGTAGAACCACAACAGTCTTTGTTAAAGATATTCAAAAGTGCCTAATATTCCCACAGCATTAATGTTGCTTGCATGTCATAAGTGGAGACGCATGTGAAGGCTGAAGAAATAACACTTAAAAGTCACTGTGTTGCTTTGTTTCAAGGGCTCCTCCATTAACCAAGTCTTGTTGTGGAATAGAAACCAAACTCCTCTGTGACTTTCACCCGCAGCAGTCTACTTTATTTAAGCCATTTGTGGTCAGGTAAACAGATTTTTATTCCTTCAGTTCTTCAATAAAAAAATCCCTCACTGACGGCTCATTTGATGCCCCCCTGACGCCCTCAAACCCTCAGTTCTCATACTCCCGCACCCCCCCAACCCCACCAGCAAAAGGCTTATCATGAAAAGCACAACAAGGATATATTGTCAAGAATTCTTTTAGCTAGTCCTGATTGAAGAGGCTGACTTTTATTCTCTCAAGTACACCCCTTTCCTCTTTTCCCACTGCCATGGTACACAAGAGTACCATTATGGTGGCTGTGGACTTCCATCCATTCATCATTCTTCTCACCTATGAAGCAAAACACACATATATCAACTACAGCCGCCCTCCCTCTTCCCTAAATCACGCTTTGTTCTGCTGCGTGTAAAGAAAACTGCCTCGGCTTTGGACACCAACACCCACAGAGCTAAAGGAAAAGGATGCAGCGGGAGAGCTTTACAGGTTTCACTGCACAGTTTGAGTTTTAAAAATTACGAAAATTAGAGGCAATTATGCATTTAGCTCTTCAATTTGCTTCCATGCTTCCCAAAACAAGCCAAAGAAAAGGTGGATTTGCGTAAAGCCTGAAATGAAACGCATAATTTTTATTAAATTGTGTTAGAAAAGGGTGTTTCACATGTTTTTCTGACTTCATTTCAGATTGTGTGGTTGTATAATCTCATCAGGAAGGGAAGCAATTCCCTCAGTCCAGGTGGTTAATGATTGTGTTCGACGCAGATATTATCATAAGTGAGTCTACCCAAACAGCTTGCAGCTGGTCGGAGCTCCGCTGTGTCCTCTACAATCTTCACAGGGTTTTAGCCTTAAGTTTGCTCGTGCTTTGACAGTTCGCAGGTGATATCAAGATTCATTATAATAAATGTGGGCTATTACTGGGAAAATCACAGGCCACCTTCTGCATGCAATGTGGAAAAAGAGACTGTATAATAAGTATTACTATCTTCTCAGTAATACACAACATAAATGCTTCTCTTTAAATGGCCCATTATTAGTAAGTGATCATTACCACAATTCTAAGTGCATAAAATGCCAATTATGAGTCAAGGTCATCCTGATAGATTCAGTAGGTCATTCTATCCTTCCTTTTTTCTGACATTTTTCATGTCTGTTAATGTATCGGTTGAGGGTCAAAAGCTGTTGGTGTTGAATCAAAGATGCATGGATAGATGGATGGAGGAATAGATGGAAGGACAGATGGATGGATAGATGGATATTTTGACAAAGTAAACACTGTTCTTTTGTATAGATGGATACAATCTCTCCAGCTTTAAGTAATACCCAGTCTACATAATATACAATCCTATTAGGGGTGTAGGAAAATATCAATACACCAATGTCTTACTATATTTTACAGAACAGTACTGTATTTACATTTTACAGCACAATATTAATATTTTATTAGTTAATCATTTACACAAATTTATGACGTGTCTTGAATTGAAGTTCAGCCTCCAGCCAGCAATAATCTCTTTGTTTCACTTAGTACCTCCACCAAGGAGCTGTTGTTTTTGTAGGTGTTTATCTGAGTGTCCGTTTGTTTGTTAGCAAGATAGATCGAAAAGTTATGAACAGATTTTGATTACTTTTTAAAGGAATTTTGATCATGGAACAAGGAATCTTTCCAAGGATTTGACAGGAGTACAACTTAGGGCACTTTTCCACATTTTTACTAATGACTCAATAAGTCCTCTCCAGATTTTAATGACATTTTTAGGGGTTGTTGGTCATGGCACAAGAGAGAAGTGATTAAAATTTGGTGGAGGTCCAAATCTGGATGTGCATCCAGAATTTTTTTTTTTTTTTCAAGGATTTGTTAACAGTGCGAGATAGCAGTTTTCCATTTTTTTGACAATACCTCGCCCAACAATGTTGGAAAAGCCAAGACGGAAGTCTGTGCTCTTAAAGCACTTAAAGTAGTTTTTACACAGCCAATTCATGTTCCAGGGACCATGCTTTACGTAAATAACACTAATTAGAGCTTATATTTTACATGTGTATAATAGCGTGGGTACCAAGAGTAAAATATAAACCCTCGCTATAGAATCACAATATATCTTGATGTATAATCACCTCTGTATCACGATACATATCATATCACTAGATTCTTGCGCTCGGCTTTGACTTCCAGGTCAAAGCATGAAAACAGAGGATCTGAGCATCAAATCCACCTGAAGTGAAACTGTTACAAGACTATACTAATGAGGCTTGTTGGACTTCAGAAAGTGATTCTACAACGAAAACCAACAGGATAGTAAGATCATAGACAGATATGTTAATAAAAAGTGCAGTTAAGGTCCTAAAAAAACTCTCATTTAATCTTCTAAAAAATATTGGACTATTTCCATTGCATTAGTTACCTCACACCAAAACTAACACTTCAAATAAACATTTGGCAGCAGGATGAAAAGTGGTTTTGAGGTCTAAAAACTATCATTAAATTCTTCAATCGTACAAAATTCAATATTTCTCTTTCCTTAAATAATGCCTTCAAGGTTGGTTTGTTTCCTGATTAATCTGAAAGTATGAGGCCTCTTTTTAAAACAGCATGGCTTAGCACAAGAGCACGTCAATTCATCTAAGGCTGCATACTACTTATGCATCAGTACAAGGCTACCCTGGATTTACCTCAGCTGGACACCTTATCCTGGTGGAGGGAGCACGGCTGGTTTGCATACTGTATGTATGGGAACTTAATTGTGATGGGATTATTTGCCATTTATTCATTACACAAGCAATTTCTCTTGCATTATTCATCTTCCAACAGGATCCAGGGGCATGTTTTAATCATAGTGAATGCAGATTGACAGTGCTGTGTCACCACTACTTTCCACTGAAGAGATGGAAGCAAGAAAATCTTTGTTCAGCGTCCTCAGTTTTAAAATTAAACAGATTAAAAAAGTGTTTATGTCCAAATATCACTGGCATTTTAATGAAAAGAAGATGTTTTTATTTGTCTTCTTTTAATGGTGTTGTACAATGCCAACAGGCCGAGCATCTGAGGCATGTTGTACAGCTGAATAGCGCTCATGCCACACTGCAGGGGGGCTCTGTGGCTTTAATCTCTAATCCTTTGCTTTCCTAGCAGCAGGAAGAGAGCAGTGAAGATCAGGAGCCAGAGAGAAGGTATCCTCTCCAAGATGCAGCCCCCTTGCCATGGCACTCCTCCCGTCCTGTACTGAAGCTGTCACTATTGGTGTCTGGGGCCATGAGGCAGGCAATTTTAGCGTTGTGGTGTGAATCGATACCCAATCACATCACGTTCGCAGGCAGCATATCAACCTGAAGAGGCCGTGGCGCAATTTACAGCATATTGTTTTTGGCCCTGGGAGCAAACAGGAGCTAGGAGCAATAGAAGCATCATGGCGGAGCAAGACAAGGCCTTGTCATGGCCGTAACGGCCTTATCTCTGGTCACAGAAGTACTCATATTAAACACTGGAGCCAAGGAGAAGTCAAAAACATGCAGGGTGCATGTGGTGATTACTATTTGATATTTAAATAAGGATTTTTCCACAGTCAGGGCTTGCATTCTTTTCATGCAAGAGTTCTTAATTGAACAGAGACTACACGACTACAACAACACACTTAGCCCACGGGTTGGTTTGCAGCCTCCACTTCACCATAATTGATCACTTCCTTAAACAGTGATGGTTTATTTGTGATAGAAATAGATGAGAAAAAATAAAAACAGCATTTCATTCTTTAAAAATGATACTGTTTTTTTTTTTTTTTAATGTAGACAATCAGCAGTAATAAGGTGAAGCACTATAGTAACCTCCACCAAGGAGGTTATGTTTTTGCCGGGGTCTGTCTGTGTGTTTGTGTGTTTGTCTGTAAGCAAGATAATACAAAAACTACTGGATGGATTTTCATGAAAATTTTACCAGAGGTGTGGATTGGTCCAAGGAAGAAGCCATTACATTTTGGTGGTGACCCGCATATTTGTCTGGATGCAAAAAATTTCCAAAATTCGCGAAAAATCCCATAACTTATTGGGCCGTAGTTTCAAAAATCATATCTCTGACATTACTTGATGGATTCGCTTCAAAATTTACACAATATATATATAATAAGAACTATCATCACAGTCAATTTCATCTGGATCCGATCCAGATTGACGTCACAAAAAAACAGTGAAGTTTATAATGGCTAATCCCATTCATTTCTCCTGAGCTGCTGCAAGGGTCCCGCCCCCTTTACGTCATTATGGGAATTGTAGTTTATTTGCAAACTCACTTCAACGTTTTTTAAGCCTGTGTCACTACATTATCCAGCTTCCCTTGCAATGACAGCGGAGGAGTTCTCCACATGGACAGACATGAGCGGAGACTTGGCCGTCATATTGGAGCGCATGATGATCCAGAATTGTATCTTGGTGGAGGTCTGTGCTCTCCGAGTGCTTTTCTAGTTAATTTATACATTCTGCTGATATGATATTTTACTACTGTATTGTGCATCCCTTGTAGATAGTCAACTCAATGATCTGATGGGCCATTTTTTCAGGATTTTGACAACTTAGACTTCTATGAGAACATTTTTCATAGTGTACTTTTGAACCTAAGGCCATTTTTAGGGCACTGTTTATGGCTGACATTTTAGATTTAATAGATTTTTATTATTCAAGTGTATCTTAGATATAGCCCATTGGGTTGTGTATTATATCAAAGACATATCTGTATGCTTGTCAGGTTATTTTTGTGCATAACAACAGAAGTGGGAGTTTGCCACTAATGCAAAACATCAGTGGTGGGATTTGAAGAATCCAACTCCAGGGGGTGTGATAGACTCATCATTTCAAACTAAAAAAAAAACATTATGTTTTGTTTGCCTGCAACTTGAATCTTGTCATGCCAACAAGTGGTTTCCATACACACCTGCAATCATTACCTTCACACAGCGGGGATGTCTCAGTGGAACACACTGCCACGCGGTGAGCATAGCAGGCAGCAGGATTAGAGAACAGAGCCACCAGGCATTGTCTGGGAATACAAAAACTTAATAGAGATTGTCTAGACTATGTACCAAGAAATATTTTGATAATAAAAGAATATTTTTTATTATTTTTCTATTGAAAGTGTCAGACTTTTGAAGTTCTCACAAATGAGGGAGCGCTGCTTTCATCATTCTTATTTAAAAAGTGTCAGATTTAAGCCGTAAGATAACAAAGGAACCAGTTTGAAGACCTCACCTAAGGTTTTTTAAATGATGATGGGCATTTTTTCTAACTTTATAATACCTTCAACAAAAAAACAGTAATTTGTTGTGAAATTCAAGGCAAAAATTAATCAATAGCTGACCCAATATGAATGTTCGAAGCACCCATTAAATCCTAGCCAAAAAAAATAAGTGCACATACCACATGGTGGCATCATACATTTTTAAAAGCTCCAATTCGGAGTTTTGTGCATGTCAATGAAGAACATTAAAATCAGCAGTGATTTACAAATTACAAAAACAAAGCCCAGTATCATCAAGAGACTGATTATTAATATAAAGAACTTTTAAAATGGGATAGGCAATGTCATACAGATGCCTTAATACTCTGGGTTGGGCTATTATTCTTATAAAGTCAAACAGATTACAATCAACACAATTTATCGACCTCCTGTGACAGTTAAGAAAGTGCGGCGCATCCGAAAGCTATCTGCTCTCTGTCAGTGTTCTGTGGCACCATAAAGGGGGCTCACAAACTTTGCATCTCTTTAAGTAAAGTTGGTCTATTTTACTTAAAGGTTTCACATATTATTTTTCAACAAGTGTACACAGATCCCAAATGTCACCAGAACATGTTGTTTAAGTCTCTTGCCTGAAAATCCACTCAAATGTTGGATTTTGGCATGCCAACAAAGTTCTCTGTTTCAGTACAGTCCAATGGCTCTAGTGTGCCCATCTGATGGGGGTGGCGTATGCCTTTATGTCATCACCAGGGGAATTTAATTAAACAGAGTGGTTAAGTACACATTTTCTTAAAAGTTGGAGCAAACAATGGAAGAAGAGGAGGGGTTTTTCTGATGTTGGGATGGCAAAAACAAACCATTAAAAAAAGTGTAGATTGTGTGGCGTGATCTTTCATATTTTCATGTAAATAATCAGTTTTTTGACTTGGTATTGTGAAGGGAAATGCCTTGAAATTCTTTATGTTATAAATAGTGCAAAGACGTGCTAAATCTGTCAGCCCATTAATAACTTTTCATTGAGAGTTGGCATCAAGCAAACAAACTCTAATGTCCATTAACATTAATCTGTTAGAATCTTCAGATTTTCTATAGTGACTTTAAAAAAAGCGTTCCTTGACATGCACATTACTACCTTTTAATACCTGGAATGTTGCCACCAAGGTGTCGCATTTTTACTGAATGTTACTTGATCATTTAAGTGGTCATATTTTGTCCTAACTTGGGTTTGTATCTACAGTTTTGATGTTTTGAGCTTCGATTAGAGTAGGTCCGCAAAAATGTTCAAGAAAGCCTATCAGCTTTCACATATTGAGTACCCCTGATCTTCCTCTATTCTTACTCCGTTTGAGACACTATTGGAGCTCCTGTCCATTAAGGCACCTTCCCTACATGGACCCAAACTGTTCTGAATGGTTGACTTGTCTACTTTTTGGTAACTGGTCAGTTCTACACCTTGTTTTCAACTGCTCTGCATTATTTCTACAGTCTATGCTCTGCATGGGGCTTGCCACTCTAATAGGCTCAAGCTGCAGACAAAACAACAGCAGGATGTCACATTTGTGGGGGGGTTTCAGGCAGCTACTGGTGCTGTAAACAGGGGGAGAAAAGTCCTAGTGCTGCAGACTAATAAAACACACTAAAGGGCACATAAAATTCAAAAAGCAGAATATGACCTTTTTAAAAGGACGAAGACAAGATTGTTTTTCATGTGCACAGGACTACATCAGCAAAGAGACTGGGTGCACTGCTTTCCCCACAGGGGGCACTAAATGACAAAGGTGAAAAGTTCCTCCCAGGAGCTTTCGTGATGAATGAAAAGCCCATTAAAAGTGAAAATAAAACACTAAAACCATTGAAAATCAATTACAAAATTGCAATCAAGCTGCAGAATCCATAGCATGTAATTGGTTTCATGCTTCAACAAACTGAGGGGATTTTTCATCATACAGAGCAATACAATGTGCAGCATCAGTCTGTATGTAGTAAATACATGTAAAAACTACCAGTGTGGTATTAAGTGCTGTACAGGTTGAAGAATCTGTTATGTAAGAGTATGTGTCTTTGTGGTTCTTGTTGTTGAAGTGACTTTTATCAGCGCAAGTACTTGAGTGGTTTACATGGAGGTGGTCCACTTTTCTTTAGTGTTCAATCACTAATCTGATCTAGAAGGCACAACAGGAAACAGGGCCATTATAGGCAAAAATGAGAGACATATCACCACTGTTTGATTGATGTGGCCATTCCCCAGGGAGAATAAGCCTCTACTTCACTTTCAACCACTGCGGCTGACACAATAAGCTGTACCTCAGATGGTTGTTATGGCTACGTAATTCTCTTAAAATGATGCTTTTATTCAGTGCAAAAACCAACTGAAGCAAGTCAAGGGCAAAGCTGCTGAAGCATTTCCCTGCACGGCTCAGGCAAAATATCAGCTTTATGCAAGTGTTCACTGACTGTTCTTTAGAAATGCAGGCATGATGAAGGTGAATTGGTTTGATGCTTTTTTTTATTTTGTTTTAATTTGTTTTGATTTGTTAGTCTGAGGAAACAAGGAAAAGATGTGAAACATTTATCCCAGCTGAGGTCGGTTTTGCAAAATTTGCTTTTAAAGTAACAAAACAGTTGCTTGTTTGTTTTGCAGTGGACTGTAATAGCAGTTTTGTTAAGAGAATACCTAAAAGTAGAGAACGATGCAATTAAAGGTTCTCTCAAATCCATGGCAGTATCCTCACATCCAAAGCAAGGCCCCTAAACTTTAATGTTTCAACTGCAACATCATATTATTCATAGAAAAAAATAAAAAAATGTCACATTCAGTGAGAATAAAAAGAACAAAAGCTAATCCTTACAAATCAAAAAAGGCTTTACATTCACTTTTCCTTCATACTGATTTAACCAACAGCTCTTCAGAACTACATCTAGTCCAGTTGAGAGAGACCCAAAGATGGATTTAAAAGCAGCCACAAGAGAAAATATCCCTACGCCAAAAAAAGAAAATAAAGCATCAGCATTCACATCATTAACCCTGGCAAAGGAGTTAACACTAAACACCTGAAAGTTTACAAAGTATTGGACAAATATAAAGTAACATTTCCAAATACAACAGCTGGTAGAAGTCACTAATGCTGCAAAAACTGCACCTGCAAATGTTTTCAACTAATCCTTGGCTCACTGTTTTGGAGCTTTTGTTCCCCAGTATCTTTAATTTTCAAAGCAGCAACAAAATGGATGTTAAATTTACCACAGTGCTTTACTACAGGTCCTTTTCCATGTTACAAACACTTAAATTGCATCACTTATTAAAGAAAGAGTATAAAATGCAACCTAAACAGAAAAACAAGCTGAGCTACATGTGGGTGGAACTAATTTGTTACACAGAAATTCATTGTGTCAAAATCTAAATCTCCTGTGAGGACTTAATAGCTGGTTATAACAAGAACTTAGGAAAGAATCTGGGATACAAGACTGTCTGTCACACCTGTTGTTTCAGCCAGAGAGTAGACTGCAAGTGGGAGCAACCAATACTGCAGTAAAAATGCTGCAACAATACCATCACACACTCAGTGCAACCTGACATGAGTGTAAGCCTCTCAAAATGTCCTCGGATAGCAATGACAACCAGGCAGACATTGACACTTCTTAAAGACGTGTTGGGGCCTTTTTGCCTTTACTGATAGTGAAGAGAGATAGAGGAAAAAGTAAGAAAAGGGACGAGAGAGCAGAGAGAGACTCATGGGAAATGGCCCACACAAGGCTAGCCTCAAATCATAGTCATCGCACAGATGTAACCACTCGGTTAGCGGCACCCCCATCACTTTTTAACAGCTTTCCTCCTTCAGAGGGACAAATAGATAACAGTACTGTTCAATAAAATAGGATTGTGCATCTTCAGGAGCCTCACAATTCAATTCAATTATGATTTTTCAATATTGAAGGATCATGATTGAATTAAATGATGCAACACAACGGGTAGCACTCTTGATTTTCTACATTACTCCACATGGCTACTTGTAATCAATGAATACAAGCAGTCAGATAAATGTTAACTCCGTTTTTTTAAAGAAAGTTCTTTTGAAATTAATTTTCGTTATAGATAAAATAAGCTACATAGGACTAGTCTAGCTACACTTCAATTTTTTTCTTCCTCAAAAACAAAAGTAATCTTGCAGTCTAGCAAATGTCTAAGAAAGGACACTCAAATATGACATAACTGCATTACACAGCAAGGGTATTAACAGCCATCAGTACTCTTACAGAAACAAACTGAACAGTAGTTTATGTAGTGCAGATTCAGTCATGAAAATACATTATGTTGGTATTGATAATAGTCAGTGTGTTAGTTTTATACACAAGTAACCTCATAGGCATTATTTGATTTTAGGCTCTCTCTGCATTCTCTGCTAAATTATCTGCATTTATATCATGATACATCCATTAAAGGGTAATTCTAAACTCCCCTGTAATTAACACAGTTTGAGAACTGCTGGTCTGTTCGTAAAGAAACATCAGTTTAAGACGAGTGACCGGCGGAGGTGGGCTGAGTGACTCAAGAGTGACAGATCAATTTCTGCACCGGTGGTCAACAAGACTGCTAAATACATTTTAAGGAAGCAGATGGCTGTAGAAATAATACACCTGCGCAGAAATTACATGATGTGAACATTGCTAAAACATAAAGAAATCATCAGGCTGTAAAACTGTTGAGAAACTTTTTTTCCCTCTTGGAGACCCCCTAATAAAAGAATGTGTCTAATATACTGGCGCAGCTTACATTTTAAATTATACATTAAACTAATAATGATGCTTCTAACATGACCTAAAATGCAGACAGAAAATATATTTATAATATTTTTTTAACTGCCATTTTAATACCAGAACCATTACTGGAAGGTGTCAGACAATGCAATTGACAGCATGCTGAAAATAAAGTCCTTTTCATTTTATACAGGAAACAGCCACAGTAAGTGATACATCAGAATACTACAAGTGAGAATACATGTACAGGACAACATGGGAAGGAGACAAAAGGATGCAGGTTTGTCCAGAGGACACCTAAAAGGTCATTTAATCTATCCAAGGAACTTTAGTGAGAGTGACAGTTCACCAATTTTTTCATGTTTAAATGCTTCTAAAAGTTAATATGTAGATCTAACTGGAGAAATACTGAGTTGAAGTCCAAGTATTTCTCCAATTGCTTGCCTACTGAGACACAAAGATAGACAATTTAAATGGACTAATTTTGCAAGACTTGGTGAGAATTATAACATAACCTTTACCTTTAATACTTAATTTTCTAATTAGATTAATTTATTTACATTTTTTGAAAATCATTTCAGGCCATAATAAACAAAAGGTACAATGATGGACAAGGTTGTTGTTATGTGAGCGGCATATTTTGTTTTATTTGTTTTGGCATTCATTCCTCATAATATCAGCTATGATTTCATTTATATTTCCCATGCTGATGTGATGGCACAGCACATATTTTAGCAGTAAATGTATTGAAATTACAAATAAAATAGGTACAAGCAGTTTTTGGAGATGGTCATTCCATAACAGAGTCAAACAGGTAATCACAGGATGATACAGGTAAGTAGGATAAAAAAGATGAGCAGCTGAATTCTGACATTTTCATTCAAATAGCCAAAGTAAATACAAACAGTGATTAGAAGCTGTCAGTACTCTATTGAATGGCAATCAATAAATTACATACACTAGTGCTCAGGCTTTGTGACAGGCAAGGACGAATGGCTAGTCAAAAACAACTAGTATTTCACCATTTCCACAAACAGCCCCTCTTTATCACACTTTCACAGAAACAGTCCTCATTTACCATTATGGATGTTTCCACACAGAGATCACTGTTCATATGCTACACATAAATGTGAATTTTCATCATATCCTCACGCAGCGCATATTAATCAGCAGAGCATCCCCCTGCCAACCAGACCTCATCCATATTCCTCCAGGCTTATTGCACGGGGAGGCCGGTGGTGATAAAGCAGGATCGATATGCAGAGCTGGTAAAAAACACAGCAAGTACAACAGCATGGCACGAAAAGCAAAGACGGGAGAGGACAGGAGAGTGGGGGAAAGATGCCTGGTAAGCTGAGTTTGAACACCATCATCCACAGCCTGTTAATGAGATTGAGGAGAGGGAGGCTCCCTCGTCCTATAATATATGAAAAACACAGTATGTCATCCCTGCTATTAGGAGGCTCTCATTTAAAACAGGGAAAAAGAGCTTCTTCCATGATGCTGTGTGTCAGATGAATGAAGCAATGTTCAAAAAGAAAGGGAAATCTATTTGACTAGGGGCTGGGCAATATTATGAATATTGACTGGAGTATAAGTGATGATTGATTTTGTTAATTAACAACTACAACTGACATTTTTACACATAATGAATATGAGTCAATGCAACAGCTAATGACATAGTACATACACTGAGGAAAGCCAGGAGCCACTTCCATTTCAGGCTGTCACAATATACCGGTACTGACGATAAACCGTCTTTTTTAATAAATCAATCAATGATAACAGAGACAGACAGAAATATATACACAATAAAAGTTGTTATATTTAGCTCTGGGCAAATATTTTTATTTCAAAATTACAAGAAGTACTGAAAGAGGAAATTGTGTTTTCAAACAGCAGCTTATCAAAACTCAGAGATGAATGAGCCACTGAATTAGTTATATTTACAACAAATTATAACTGAGATCAGAGACTGATGGAAACATCTCCGTGGGATTTTTTCAGACAGGCACCAAGTGGTTTGTGAAATAATGGGCTTGATTTTGTGAGTAAGAAGGGGCTGTGGATCTTGAAAATGCATTTTTAAATACACAATCTATTTTAGCTTTGCAATGATATCATTACTCGCACTGAAACAAGCAAAATCAATGAACAACTGAATATATGCAAATGCCCTGTGTCATGACATTTAGGTCAAATCCCTCCATACTATCATATGGTTGTTTTTTTCATTTTTAATTGTAATTATTTTGTTATAGAGTAGATTTTTTTCATAAAGTTTTGGTTGCAGAATGTCTCTCCCCACCTTCTTAGGAGTACTTTGCCAAAAACAGAGACAAAAAAAAAAATAGGCTGTGGATAATCTGACATCTTTATTTTCAAAATGTTCTATAAATATCAGGATAATATTGTATATCATATTTTTTGTCCATGAAATTGTGAAGGGGAAATCCAACATCGTGACAGCCCTACTTCGGTTGTGTAAAGAATTTATATTTACCTGTAAAGAAACTTGACTAAAAAAGATTTCCAAGGCTTGAGAAGATAAGTCACTCCTCTTTAAGGGTCTGCCGTAAGATTTTATGAAACCTGGGAGCCCTTCTTGATGTTTGTTGAGAAGTTAAGAGCAGAAAGTATAATCCTAGAATTTATTTATTTATTAATTTTTCTTTCCCGTGTTGGCCGGTGGTAATGTGGGATGACTGATTTAATACAGCATACTATCTGTCCAGTGAGTGGGTTAATGGGTAAGGCTTTCTTTGATATTTTGTATATGTTTTTCTATATACTTCTTTTTTTTATTTTGTATGCTACAGAAACTTTCAATAAAGACCCCTTGGTTAACAAAAAAAACGATTCCCAAAATATGGAAACAGCTTGCCAAAGTTGGTGCCCACAATTTAAGATCCAAAATCGAATCAAGTGCGTCTCCTCAAATATCTTATCCAACTACCTTACCTAACAAGACTGAATGAGCATCGTATTTTCAAGCTTTAAAACAAGGAGGAGGCCTACCAGGTTAAGTTTCCTAAAAAGGAAATATGCTTTGACAAATATCCTTGTCACAAGCCCTAGCATTATTTCTACTTCTTGCAAATATGAGACCCCCTACTTTTTGACTGGACCATCTCAAAAGTCAGATATTAATGTCTTTTGACTAGTTTAAACAGATCCCAGATGCCCCACTGATAATATTTTTTAAATTGATGAAAAAGTAAGCAGAGGACTATTTCTGAACATACAACTAATCAAATCTTGAAGCAGGTGGGTCACAGCAGCAGAGGACCACAGCAAAAACACTACTGTCAGATACAAACAGGAAACCGAGTCACATGGTTCACCAAATTGGACAATAGGGATTGAAAAAAAAAATATATGCCTAGAGTAGTGAGTCTCAGTTTTCTGACTGATACATTCAGATGAAGAGATTTGGTGTAACCAACATGAGAGCATGAATCCATCCTACCTTGAATGAACAGTTTCGGCTGTGATGGAGGTGTCATGGTATGTGGGATATTTTTCCTTGGCCCACACCTCTGGCCCTCTAACTAGTAACAGATTATCGTTATGAACACCTAAACCTAACATAGTTTTGCTGCGAACCGTCATTCCTTCACAAACCACAGAGTGCCCAAGGGTACTTCTAGCAGGATAACACTGAAAGATAAGGCGTAACAGGAGTTCCGGTTATTGATGTGCAGGCCGGACAAACCTGCAGCAACTGTGTGATGCTATCAAGTCAATAAGGACCCAAATCTATGAGGAATGTACCAGCACCTTGGTAAATCTATGCCACAAAGAATTACGGAGGATGTACCTAATAAAGTGGCCAGTGACTGTTTATATATGAGATAATGTCATAAAAATCAACTACATATTGAAGATAGGTTTACTTATTTTAAGACCTTTGAATTGGATATGTTACAGATATGGAACAGAGACGGTTGCTGTGCATACCGTATGCTAAAGTCTAAAAGAAAAGATATAAATAAGATTTATTCATTGTGTTGCATGTTTCTAAAGCTTCCTTACGGGCTGTTTTCAAGGTAAATATACTTTCAAAAATGCTTTAAATGTAAGTTTACTAACCCTCACTCCTTTAATGCTAAGGCATAGTATACAGCTACAGTGCATTAACACCCAACAGAACTGTATTTTTCTTCTCTGTACTCAACACAGAGCAGTGTCTGTTTTGCAGTTCAAAGGTCTGAGATGTTTTTTTTTTTTGACTCCAGCAGTCTCGCTGTACCAGAACTGGGGACCTCACCAGTTTATAAACCTTTTTAGACAGGTAAACCTGGAAAGGCATCAACAGATTTTCTCTCTTTGGCATATCTCAAAACTGCCACGGAGAATTGAGTGACAATTTATTTCTCATCTGCTACATAAATCAAGGAAATGGCTGTGAACGTCAGCTCTACAAACTAAGAAATTCCCTGTGCTTTCTATAAGCTTCGAAGGATTTCTCTAACAAAGTTTCACACGGATAGCGAGAGAAAAAGTAATTTCTTTGACAGGCAGACATTATGTGATAGAGGAGACTTTTCACTGCATTAAAGAGCGGGGCTCCAAACAACAAAGAGAAGGTAGGCTGTGTAAACGGCCAATTTTCCAGTCCCAACTTGTCATTGTCACACTCTTAACCTCCAAAGGCAGACATGCACTCTGGCATCAAAGGCCATTGATTTTCTAATCAAGAGCAAATGATGATTAAGGCATATCTCGCCCCTTATCTTCGTTTAACAATCCCCTCTTTCTGGATTCAATTTGACTTTGGCTGTGTTGCTGCTGAGGGGAATCAGGACAGTCAAAGACAAAGACACTTGTGGAGACAACAGGCGGTGTCAATGAATGATTAAGGCTAGTGGAACAGAAAATGATCACCCATCCTCCCTCTCGCTGGGTCAGCGAAGGCTCGCACAAATGCCTCTCCCTTTTTGTCGATAGACGCGGAAGCTGATAATGTTGATCGATAAACTTCTCTGAAATTTTAAAACTGGAAGTTTATTGGGATTGATAGGCTAACATGTTGCACCACTGGCATGAAACACAGCTATTCCTCATTCTTGACTGCAGCAGCTTTACTAAGTGTAAACATGGAGCTCAGATGCTTTACAATCTATCCACAGTTGTTTAGGACCTCATGGTTAAAAGGGGCTTCAAGATCTCATCATTTTAGGGCACATTTGGGATGATGGAATTTTGCAAGTGGAGGATATGCAATATTTCCAAACTAAATCTATATGATCTATATTATATTGCAACAGTCTGTTTGCATTAGAAATGATGTGAAACGAGAAAAACATTAGATTCTCTAAAATGGTACCATGTTGTCCTTAAATGTAGACCTCCAGTGATGGTAAGGGGAGGTATAACGTTTCATTCATACATTCTGCAAATACAAAAGCTGTATGTGATAAACTGTATACTATTGAAAAGTATGGCCAGTTTGTTGGCTATAAAACCTGAAGCAACATCGAATCTCCCAACACTGAATATTAACTTTTTTAGCTAATATCTGTCTGTACAGATATCATGCTAACAATACTGTGCATCAAGTGGTTCACCTCTAAAAATAACTTTAATAATAACGACAGTGATTCATAACTGGTGGGTTGTGACCCAAAAGTGGGTCGTGGACCCTTTTTCAATGGGTCAAATGTTAGGAAAAAAGTCCTGTGCTTTTATTTTGAAGGGGATTATTTTATGCAGTGGAGTGCTATCTTTTCACACTCCTTAACAGTAGGTGGTTATAATACCCTGTAATGCTAACTGACACATATTTCAATCCAAAAGTGTTTGTTATGTATTCAATAAGTAGGTACTCAGCTTAAGCTACATATTTTAAATATTTTTTTAATGACTTGTCAGTAGTTGGACCTTTTTTTATTTCATCTTTGCGCCCAGTGATCAATAGCTTATTTAGTTCTAATGATTGAATATTATTACTTAAGACCTTGTGTCCCTACGATGCATTTTTTTGTTTCAATTAAAATGCAGCTAATTGAGTGTAAAAGAGAATAATTCCTTCTCTCGCGTGCAATTTCCCTCGACTTGGGTCACACCTTGAAATAAAGGGGTGATGATGTGTCCCAAAGCCAGACCAGTTGAGACCCACTGATAAAGACATGTATTCAAATGCACCTCAACTTAAGGATGAGTGATATCATGTTGATTATTGACTGATGGAAATATTATAGCTGCTACTTACACGTGATATTTTGGCCATTCACAGTAGCCTTACATATTTAATATATTGGCGTCAATATTGCAAAATGTACAGATGTACCACAATGATCCACCATGTACTGTTGTTGTTAAAAAATATGTGTCTTACAATTGCAACTTTCACTGTTACCACTATCTACCGTTAAAAAATACTATCATATATATTGAATCAAATATTGTTTTCTTGTTATTTTCCTATTCCTGAAACAAAACACAATCACAATAAGCGCTGAACAATTTGGAATAAATATAAAATTGGGACTGATGATTTTTGGGAGCAAATAAATGAAAATCTTTTATCTAAATATAAAAAATGATTATTAAAAGACTGTCAAAATAACTTATGAGTGTGATTTACTGTAATTGATTTTTCCATCTCTGTATAATACATAGATCAAAACACCTCTACTGCAAAACATTTCAATTGAACTTTGACACATCTGAACTTAAAGAAACACTGCACCTCCAGCTCAGCGAGAAACCTGCACTAAGCCCGACTGCAGTTTTATTAAAGAATAATTGTGTAGCCTGATCAAAACTGGGGGATAAACTTAATTATAGGGTGGAGGAAAAACCTTTTAACTCTAAAGCAACCGTGGGCGTTGAAAAGTAAAGCCAATGACAAAGTGACAAAAACTACAGTTCCCAGAATGTCCACTTGAGGCAGGCTGAAACAAACCAAATAAGTTCCATAAATATGTGTGAAAACAGTATCTTGCACAAGTGCACAAATACACATGGGCTGCCTTGCTTCTCAGCAGTTTCACCCAGAATTCAAAAGGTTGCAGAAGTACAGGTTTGCTTACATTTTCTAAATAAAGACATTTAATCTTCCAAAATGTATATATTAATTTTGCAACATTTTGTTTTAATTTAATGTTAAAAGCCTATTCTTGGAACTTAAACCCAGCCCCGT